>PVIH01003933.1:86946-115593 GCA_004025045.1 Sigmodon hispidus
AAAAAAAAAAAAATTCAGAGGGAAAGATGAACACAAAGAAAATATAGGTGTAGCAATCTTATTTGTATTTCTTCCCTTGATAAGCCATGCCTATCATTCTTATCCTCTGTATAGTTATTGTTAACTCTTCCACATTTTAAATTCTTTTTACTGTGTTTTTTTTTTGATAAATACAAAATAAAGAAGGAAGAAAAAAAAACAGTTTAGTTTGAGAACAGTTCTTATGATAATCTGTAAAATTTTTGCACTGTTCTTTCATTTACTTGCTCAATCAACACACATTTATTATTTATTATACACCAAGGATGATCATACATGCAGATCATACATGAAAACCACAAACATGTTTCAGACCTCAGCATAATCAAGCTTTTCATTCTTGTAATAATTTGATTTAGCTGTTCTACCTCTTTTTTCAATTTTCATTAGTACCTGTCTGATGAACAAACAGTGGGCCTCATTATATTTTTATACACGTATACTGTGCCCTGTGGTCACATTCATCATGTTACCCTTTCCTATTGTCTCCTATTGGTTTCCTTCTTCCCAAAAAGACTACCTCTGATTTAATATTTGATAGATAATAAGCAGATAGATTTAATTCTACATTCTATATGCAAAAAATGTACTATTTATCTTTCTAAGTCTGGCTTATTTCATTTAAAATGATGGTTTCCAGTTCCCTCCATTAACTTGAAAATGATATACTATAACATTGCTCTTCTTCATAGCTGAATAAGACTTATTTGTGCACGTTACATTTTCTTTCTCCATTAATCTGCCGATGATGGACAACTAGGCTGTTGACATAACGTGGTCACTGGTGAATGGAACTGCAATAAAAGAATTGCTTTGTGGATCACTGGTAAATAAAAACCTGTTTGCATCTGTTTGTCTTTTATCACCCAGCCCTGTTCCTTTTGTATATGACAGCAAGAAATGCTCATTTTACTCCTAGCCTCTCCTTTGATAACTCAGCTTTCCAATAAATACTAGCTACTATGTTTGCTGAGATAAACATGGCAACCATGACTGCACTTCAGAGTGATGAGAGCTGTTGAGAATGGCATCTAACCCTCCTTTAGCTGATGGAATTCCCATGGAGTAAGCCCAGACAGAAAACTAAAAGACTAGAGAAAAACCTCATGTCTCTATTATTTTTTTTTTAATTAAGCGTATTCTTAAAAACAGCTAGAGACAGGCTATAAAGGTTGCAAGGACCGGAGAATAATTACCACTCTCCAATCATTTACCTCTAAGGTCAGTTCATCAGGGGCCCGAGCAGTGTACCGCTTGATGACGTGAGCAGCACCAACAGCGGGAGTGTTGATGGACGATTCCTCATGAACTAGAAGATGGTTTCCCTTATTGTCAATCTATAATAAAAATCAAGTACCGTGGAAAGTTTAAAGACATGGGACTTAGCTACCCATAAATGAAGATTCAATTTAGAGTGACAATAAGCCCCAAAAGTCTTTTTAAAAGAAAAAAAAATTTGTCATTTATGAGGCTAACAAGACAGCTCAGCCAGTTAATGCACTGGCTAACACGTCTGCGCAGGCTAAGTGTGAGCCCTTTGGACCCACATGATAAGGGAGAGAAGCAACTTCTGCAAGCTGTCCTCTCATTTCCACACAGGCTCTGTGCCATGTGTATGCACCACCTCACAAATGTAACAAAAATCATTAAAATCCCATCACTTACTGGGTAGCTAATACATGACAATAAGTGCATATAATGTATATGTTCTTTCTTAATTTCCATAATCCCAAAATATACTGTCATTATCTTCACATAAAGGTAAAAATCAAAAGCTGGAGAAAATTATGTAATTTAAGAAAACTTAAATTATTTTTCCAAGATCCCTTAGAAAACAAAGCAAAGTCATGGTTTTAGTGCAAGCAGGCTGGCTCAGGATTTCGTATCATTCTTTTTTGTAATAATTCAATTTTTACTTGGAGGAAAAAATATATGTAATTCTATATATACAAATTAATAGTAATTATCAAGACAAAACTTTTAAGTTGAAACTGCTAAAAGGTTATTTGTTCATAAAAATATTTCCAATTATTAAAAACAGTTTACTAAATGTATACATTAACATAATACTGATATAGGTCTTTAATAAGCTGATTTATAAAAGTTATTAAGTTTTTTGTAAAATCTGTATTAAATCTTTATAAATAGACTTATAAAATATATTTAAATTATTTATAATTAAAGAAAAATATTTAATATCAGAATATCAGATACCATGCTGAATGGCTCAGCATTTAAGAGCACTGTAACAGTTAACTCCCAGCACTCAAATGGTTCATACCATTTATAACTTCAAATTGAGGGCATCTAAAGCCCTCTTCAGGCCATTTGGGGTACTGAACACACAAACAGCATACATGCAGACATGTGAACATATTAAAATCAAAATAAAATATATCAAGTATCAATTCTGCTGAAAGATGAGAACATTTATCTGTGAATCTTATCAATTATCAGATTACTAATAAATTCCTTAAGTAAATCATTTTAGAATAAACTTTCATCAGACACATTTAGACAGATACCTCCATCCAGGTTAGGGCAGGCCCACAGTTGATCTTGTTGCCAGCAATAGCTGAGAGGCGTGACAGGTAAGCCACAAGCATCTGAGTGACAGACTGAAAAGAACGGCTCACTGTAACTCACAGCAAATAGTAAGTCTCTGCTTTCTGCAAATAGGTTATTTTCAGAAGGAAAAAAATCCTACATATCTTTAGGCACTTAATAATACACTGGGTGGGTATGGTGGCACACACCTTTAATCCCAGCACCCAGGAAGCCGAAGCAGGAGGATTTCTGTGAGGCCAGCTAGGACTGCACAGTGAGATCCTATCTCAAACACCTAAAAGATAATAGTTATAGAAAATTCTTCACCGAAGTTATTGAAGATTACCACTGAAATGATGGCACTTTTTTCACAATAGTTCAGCTTCTATCTATTGTGGGATTGTTAGCTTTTAACATCTTATTATCAAGGGCCATCCTGTACAGGCTCTTATTGTATAACTTTCTTTTTCTATTTTTGTATTGAAAACACAAAGTTATTTATTAAAACATACATCTGTGGCTTTTCTGCCTAAGTTTCCCCATGTTTCTCTTTACTGTACAGGAGAAGTCATATTCATGTGGTCCTACACCACAGTACAGCCCACTGTTCTGTAACATGACAATCCAGGCAGAATGGCGACACAGACCCCAAGTCTTTCTAGACTGTTTGCCCTCTTCTTCCTAATGCAAAGGCAGCTCCTGCCCCGTCACTGTCTTCCCTTCTACCACAAAGCTCTCTGAAAATGGAAGCTCCACTATGTCCTTTCTCCATAAGGTTTTTGGTTTGTTTGTTTTCTTTTGTTCTTGGGGCGTGTGTGTGTGTGTGTGTGTGTGTGTGTGTGTGTGTGTGTGTGTGTGTGTGTTTAGGATATTTTGTCATAGTAATGGAATAAGAATGTACACAGAAATTTATATCAAAAGTGAACCTCTTGCTGTGCTAAATCTGACCATATTGGTTTTAGTGCTCTGAAACTGTTTCTAAGAGGAATATGGTAGAAGAGTTTGGAAATTTAGGGTAGGAAAGACCTAAAATGCTGTAAGCAGAACTGAACCAGCTATTATGGTAGCAGTTTGGTAGGTCAGAATGCATACATACACACACACACACACACACACACACACACACACACACACACACACACACACACACACACACACAAATGTAAAGTGAAGGCCCAGCTGAGAAGGCTTCCAGAGGAGTCTATGAGCACTAGACTTGGGTTATATTCTGGCAGCATACAGATGCATTCTGCCTATGTCTTAAGAACTGGAAGCTGAGTTTAACAGCAATAGGATTGTGACGGGCAAAGGAAATATCAAGGCAAGCCAACATTGGAGGCTATGTTGTGATTTTTGCTCACTGATCTCATTAAGATCTACAAGCAGAGCACAGAGAAATTAAATAATGGAGTGTCCTGAGGACCTTGTTCCTGTGTAAACAAGCTTAAAGCTGTAAACAAGGTGGGTATAGATGACAAAGGCCTATAACTGACAAAAGAACTAGCTCCATTAAACAGAAGCCTCCTGTTCTGTATAGTAAGAAAGTAACCTGAGGGCAGGACCCCACTCACCAAAGCTCTTAACATGAAAATGCCAAAGGACTTTCCTAACCCTGAAAAGTAACTGCCTAGTATGTGCTTACAGCACATGGAAGCTATTAAACTGTGATCCAATATACATATATAAACCAATCTCAAACCAACCAGGACCCCCACCCCTTAATGGCTAACTTTCATAGTGCTGGAAAGTATTATTGTAGGCTTGGATTGGGGTGTGAGTTTAACAGAAAAAGATACTACTACTCTTACTCTGAGCTGGGTTTTCCGTGTGACAGTACCTACATGCCAGGTAAAAAATGCCCACTAGTTCAGTAGTGATTCAACAGTTACAGGACAGCTAAGCACTTTTTGATTGGAGTTGATGTCTTCTCCACAGGGGACAGTTTCATGTCTGGTACAACACTCCATATCAAAAGCTCACACAGGGATTAGAAAGTCACAGACCCTAAGATATTATGTGTTATTGTTATTTTGTCAAATATTTATATGACTACTCATGGATGGGAGCAGTGCTCTCAACACTGGCTAGAGAAGCTGCCCACCCCAATCCACCCCCGCCATGGGCAGCAGTCATATAGACAGTGGTCAAAGCATTAAGAACAAGCAACAGATTGTTTAGTACTAACGGAGACATCTTCATCAAGTGTCCCTACCCCATATCCTTGAAGGCTCAAAGAACAGCATGGAATAGAAATATTAAAGAGTTTA
This sequence comes from Sigmodon hispidus, assembly GCA_004025045.1. Classification (NCBI taxonomy): domain Eukaryota; kingdom Metazoa; phylum Chordata; class Mammalia; order Rodentia; family Cricetidae; genus Sigmodon; species Sigmodon hispidus. Next base: position 91,800 of record PVIH01003933.1, read on the forward strand.
AATGCTACAGGAAGAGGAGGAGTGCTGTGGAAAGCCTGCCTTCCAGATATGAAACAGTACTGCATTCATTGTACTAGCTGTGGTTACTTGCAAGATGAAACTACCCAAAATTTCAGCATAGACAAGGAGGCAATGTCCAGGCTCCTTACTGAGGAGCAATTGGTAAAGATTCAGGGGAAGGGGAGGGAATCATTCTGCTTGAAGAGTATGGCCACTGATAAGTTTCAGATATTCCAATGGATGGCCACACACCCATGTACACCACTAACTAGACTTAGTGGGTTCTTGAAAGAAGACTTGGAGGGACATGTTTTAGAGGGTAGAGGGAAGGCGGAAGGGGAAATAAAGGGATGTATTTATTCCACTGTATCCATGTATGAAATTCTCAGAGAATTTTTAAAAAAATTTAGATAAAGTTATTAAAAGCAAAACTACAACCAAAAGACCAAATTCTACCTGTGGAGGCAGCAGACCCTGTCAAGAGTCATCTGTGATGCTAGTTTTGCAGGTATGGAATATGCAAGACTGAGGAATTCAGTTTGAATCCACTGTCCTGGGAGCCATGAAGGCAAACATGTGAAAGTGGAACTGGCTGAGAGGCCAGGACCAAGGGCTGTCCACTGGAGAAAGCTGCATTCATGAAGTACAGCCAGTCCTAGAGAAAGGATATGCCTGCTGTAGACAGCAGAGCTGGAGGGGTGGGGCTGACTAACATCTTCATAACTAAGGCGATCGGATTACCAGTCCCAGATTTAGTATTTTCCCTGATGACTTCAGTCTTACTTTGGTTAAGTCTTTCTTTGCTTTGTCCCATTCATCCCCATTGGAATGGAAAAGTTTACTCTGTGCCATTATATTTTAGAATGCAAATTCGATTCTTAATTTTGCAGGGCATCACACTTAAGAGAATGCGTCTTGAGTCTCATTTCCAAAAAAAAATTAGTCATTTGAAGTACTAGTACTGTTAAAGACTATGGGGTCTTTTGAAGTTGTACTAAATGCATTTTGTATTGAGAGATGGTTATGAAATGGGGCCAATGGCAGAATGTTGCTGGTTGAATGTAAACTGTCAGTATTTTAATATATTTCAATACTGGCTTCCTAGATGATGGTGCTATCTGAAAGGTTGTAGAATCTTCAGGAGGTGGAACCTGTTCACTGGGGCAAGCCTTGGGGCTTTATAAGCCACATCAATTTCCTGTTCTCCCTCCGCATGGAATGTGACCAGCCAGTCTCCTACTCCTGCAACCATGCCTTCCCAGCAAGCTGTCATATCTTCCTTGATATGACTGTATCTCTTTGAAAGGGAAAGCCAAAATAAATCCTTTTTTTCCTTAGATTACTTTTGTTAGGGTATTTTTTCACAGCAACTGTTGCAGACTATTAGTTTAAGATGTGTTACGTTTGTATATACTATGGAATATATTTGTTTAATGATGTAAAGAGGTGTTGCATTCTTTTATGTTGCACTTGTTTAACTCTGTGAAGCTGTGTTACTCTGCCTGTCTAAAACACCTGATTGGTCTTATAAAGAGCTGTACAACCAGCAGCAAGGCAGGAGAAAGGATAGGCAGGGTTGGCAGAAAGAGACTTAATAGGAGGAGAAAAAAAGATCTAGGAATGAGAAAAGAAGGTGGAGGACAACAGGGCCAGCCACACAGCTACATAACAAGACACAAAGTAAGAATTAAAGAAAGGTATACAGAAATAGATAGAGGCAAAAGATAGGATAATTTAAGTTAAGAAAAGCTGGCAAGAAACAAACCAAGCTAAGTACTAGGCATTTGTAAGAAAGAATAGGACTCTATGTGTGATTTATATGGGAGCTTGGTGGTGGGCCTTCCAGAAGAGTCACCAAAAACAAACAAACGAACAAACCAAAAACAAAACCATAAGCAACAGAACAGTAATTAAGACATGTAAGAGGCTTTCTACTCAGTCATTTTGGAGCATTTAATGAAGCCCACTGGAACTGAAAACATTGCTTCCTTTAGCTCTAAGAAATTTTTTAGATTAATTTTTAATTTATTCCCTTACATCCTCTCCCCTCCTTTATCTCCTCTGAGTAAGGATTACTCTGTACCTATTCTCTACAATTCCAAATGTCTTCTCATAACTTAACTTCCTGACCCTTCCAGGGACTATATGCTCACAATGTAGCATCCTAGCTCACTAACTCTCTGAAGCTGACTCCTTTATTTATATAGTCCTGTTATTCAGATTTGCTATTATTGAAATACGTGATATTTTATTTCAAAGATTTGATTTTTTTTTTTTTTTTTACAAAATATGCTCTCATTTCATGAACGTATTCTTCCCCAGAAGTAATCTTACTTCTGAAGGCCTTTCTGCAAAGCCCTCAGCTACTCTTTTTATTTTATGTTTGTATATAAGATTACTACTCATCCTGTTCTATAGTCATCCTATACAAGGGTTGTCGTTATGTTTTGCTTTCCCATAAAATGTTATCCCATTTACTTTCAAATATTACTCACAGTCTTTATTCCAATTGTACTTTTCATTACTGGCATGATAAAGAATTATACAAATGATTTAAATTGTTTTATGTTTTTAGATATTTTGCAGAAGCAAAAATGAGTGCACAGACATAGCATACCATCAAAATAAACAACAGTGCTGCTTCAGCATGGATTTTATTAACAAATTAGTATCTTTGGCTGTCATATTTTCACATTCCCTAAAAAAATATCTGCTAATCCATATTGGCTATTAACATCGTCATTATAAGGTTTTCCCACCCTCATAAAATATTCACTGATACATACTTATTTCTGAACATCTTACTAAATCATTCTTCTGAAATAAGCAATCCCAAGAATCCTAGGTACTCTAGAATTTAACAATGACAAAAATTTTGGCTAATGTCTATGTGTTATTATTCCTGCAGGGTTCTAAATGATTATTACCTCAGGACTGTCCTTCAGGATATCAGACCGGGGAAGCTCTGAAAGCTGAGAAAATCGACGGTCATAAATGCAGAGATGAAGATGTTTATCAAGTACCCGGAAATCTTCATAACTTCTTTTAACAATCCAACTTTTGCCCTATGGGTAAAAAACAATATTCCAATAAATTCTTTTTTTTCCAAAATGCTTAACATCAGGCTTTTATTCTCCAGTGGTATCTTGGTCATGAAACTCTGTGTTTCCTAATAAAAAGTTTCTATTACCTTAATGATATTAAGAAGTTCTGCTCCAAACACTCCAATGAATCATCTTATAATGCAAGGTCAGTACTTATACAAATAAGATGGTACCCTCCACTAGTCTCCTCCCTACCACTCTCCAAACATAACTGCTGAGGGTAAGATAGCATGTGACTCTCAATCTACAGAAGGAACCACTGAGTAACTTTAGGGAACAGGGTATTTTCAAAAGTCATAGAAAAGTAAAATTAATTTATTGGGTAGTTAGTATGGTAAAGGAAGCAGGAGCTCCTTGAAGAACAGGAGAGAGAAAAACAGCCTTTGTGAGAGTCAATGTCCATGTGTATATATACACGCTGGTCAGTACCCCATCTCCAGTGAGGAAGGGGGAACTGACCTCATCTCTCCTGCAGCCCCTTCTTCCCCCTCCCTTCTCAGCCTATTAGCTCTCATTAACACCTAGCAGTTTGAAAACATCCAATTAGAATGTATGTTGCCATTATGTTAGACATATATGTGTGTATACATATATATATACATACATACATAAATATGACTAAAAAACTAGAAATCCTGATATATTATTATCAACATTAAACCTAGAAAATAAACTCAAAATCAAAACTACTAAACTACACTTCTGACAGGCTGCTAAATTTAGAAGATACAAAGAATTCAACTTAATTGCAAAGTAATAATAATCTGATTAAAAATGGGCATTAACAATAAATAAATAATACTCAAAAGAAGTTGTACAAAGAATCAATGTATCCTAGCTCACTAATTCTCTGTAGCTATCTATACAAAAAAAAAAAAAAAAAAAAGTCAGTATTGTTAACTGTGAGTGAAATGCAAATTAAATCTACAAAGAGGCATTGTAACCCACTGGGGTTAGAATGCTTATCACACTAAGTGGGCTAAAGGTGACTCTTGGAGAAGACAAGAGAAAGGGAAATATTTGTGTGCTATTAGTGGGAATATAAATTAGTTCAGCTGCTATGAAAAACACTATAGAATTTCAACTTCGAAAAAATTATCTGACTCCAATACTGGGCATGTAACTGGCATTGATATGTCAAAGAAATACCTATATTCCTGTTTAAAGGCCAATTAAGAAAACAACCTACATATTTTACATGGATAATGAAGTATTATTCCATTATATATACCATTCACATTCCATTGTATCACACACGCACACTACAAGAGCATTAGCCTTAAAAGAAAAGACATTGTAACAAGGTTGCTACAGACAGCCAGATGGCAATTATCAGAGGCTGAGGATGGGTGTGCAGAAGTCAGGAGGTGCTGGTAAACAGGGTAAAGTTGCAGATAGACAGGAGGAATAAACAATAAGTACTGAGATGGCTCAGTGGTTAAGAGCACTGGCTGTGCCTGAGGAGAAGAAAGGTTTGATTCCCAGAACCCACATGGTAGCTCACAACCACCCATAATTCCAGTTCCAGGAGCTGCAATGCCATCTTCTGACCTCCATACGCAACAAGCACACAAATGACAGATAACACATGCAGGCAGAACATTCACACACAAAAATGATAAGTACTAAAGGTGAAAAACATAAACTAAGAATGGAATTACAAAAATATGATCAGTCTGGTCCCCTTAGGATGTTTTTTTTTTCACAGATATCTAAACTATATCTACAAAAAGAATTCAAAAACATACTTTGGGCTATGTAATAAAAATCCCTACAAAAATAACTTTGTTCCTTTTAAGGTTGAATACTATTCCATTGTGTATGTAATGTATAATGGAATGTGTAATGGACACTTACTTACACACAAACACAAATAAATACACACACACCCTGTAAAGACAAAGAGAAATGCTAAGTATGTGTGTGTAGTTGGAGTGGAGTGTGGGGAGGGGGTGATGGCTCAGCAATTAAGAGCACTGGCTGCTCTTCCAGAAGACTGGGACCCACCCACATAACAGCTCATAACCATTTGATTTTCTAGTTCCAGAGGACCAATTAACGCTCTTATATACTTGTATACCACATAACAGGTAAAACATACACACACACTAAATAAAATGAAAAAGAAAAAATGCAAGAAGGAAAGAGATCAGTCTACTATTGCAGTTAGTAAGTTTTACCATATCTGCATCCCACATGGACAGCCCTAGCAAGTAGATGACTGTCACCACAATTTAATTGACTATATAGACTACTAACAAGCAGACCACATATGCTTCTCAGATTCACCAAACACTTAATGCCACATTCTGGAGTATAAAACACACTAAAGCAAGTTTAAAGGGTTAGAGACCACATGTTTCCTATCAGACCATTAAACACACTACACTGTTTAAAAGGATAGAGAACATATAACATTTGCTTTCAGGCTATTAAGAATACATGTATACAACTGAAAACCACAAGTTAGTAAAACAAAAAGAATTCTTTGAAAACATCAATAAAATTAACAAGCTTCTAGCCATTTTAACTGAAAAGTAGAGGTGGATGGGGGAGAAAGAAAACAAACTACTAATACAAAAAATAAAGCAGAGATAAAGCTAGAGATGACAAAAAACAGAGAAAATCTGAGCCCCTCAGAGCCTGTCAACCCACTCAGAGAGATATACAATTTGAGTAAGTGTATAAATACTGAAGCTACTGAAACAGTATTTATTATATTTAAAGAACAGCAACATGCACTAATGAATTCACCAATAAAACCTCTCAATACCTGAGGCAGAACTTATACCACATATCTAGAATCTGTTCCAGAAAACAGAGAGGACACTTCCTAAATCAGCCTGCAAGGCCAACATTAGCCGACTTGAAAAATAGACAAAAGCTTGTGATTCAAAATACACACAGAATTCCTAAAAACAGAAAAAAAAAACAGCCTAATTTAAAAGTAGGAAAAGAATTAACAAATACTTCACCAAAAAGATTCAGACAAGAATAAGCATATGAAAAATTGCTTATGACATCAGAATAGTATGTAATACAGAATTTGAAAATCACTTAAATATCATCAAATTTAATAGGCAAAATTGTTAAACATCTTACATGATGAGCAAGATAAGAAACAAGAACTTTAAGGCTGTTTTTTTCATATTTGTGATCTGAGAAGTATAAATAAAACACTTTCTGAGAAGTGTAAGTAAAATAACAATTGGAATACTTAAATTTAATAATAATGTAAAGGAAAAATGCAAATCCTTCATTTTATCTCTAACAATCTTAATTTTCTACTAATTTTTATCTTAAATTATCACTAACAAGTAATTACTGCCATTTAATGATGTCAAAAATCAGTAAGTCTTAACAAGTCTAAGGAATAAAAGGAAATATTTGCTATTCTTTCTGAGAACAGTTACTGCCCATGATTTTGGAATTCTTTTGTTTGAGAAAAGTTACTTTGAGGAATGACTTCTGTCATCAATTATGAAATTCAGTAAAAAGAAACAAATACACCTAAATCTTAGGCTAGACTATGATCAATACAGAACCTGACACAATTGCTTGGCACCTGTGAGCAACAGTTCACTCATCTGTGAAATGGAATAATAACTCTTCCATCTCAGACAAGCTCTACAACATTTAAATCAGAAGACCTGTTGTCTGACTATGTGGTTTGCTTATACACAGATGCTCTCTGAATGTTAACACTCAATCCACTGTGATGGTAACAGTATTTGCTATGTGGAGGGAGTTGAGATATTTAATACAAGGAATGCATTTCTGTGGTGGAATGTCAAGCATGAGAACACCAGAGTACAGAAGATATTTTGAGACAGGGAGGCATTCCCTTGAAACCAGTTGTCTGCTCTACTACCATGATAAAAAAGAACCCTGAGATTACTGTAGTATTTATATTTTATCTTCAGAAAGGAGAAATAATAAATCTTTATTACAGTGAAAATGTAGTTAGCATCTTTCAATAAGAATTATTAATATCTGGAGCTGGAGAGATGGCTCAGCAGTTAGGAGTGCTTACTGTTCCTTCACATGACTGAAACTTGGTTCCCAACACCCACATCACAGCTGTTACTTGTCTGTAACTCCAGTTTCAAAAGATACCATACCCTCTGTACTCTATGTGCAGGCTACACACATCAATTCATGTCAGCAGCACACATGCATATACTTAAATAAAAATAAATTTAAAAAGGATTGTTAGTATCATCTACTCTAAAACAGTAGAATAAAATATTGCTTAATTTATTAAATGATAATTATCCTTCTACCAAGGAAACTATACTTTGGAAGAGATCAAAATGAGATTTTTTTACCCAACATGTTAGAATAAATATGCTTAAATTTATCACTTTAAATGTGATACTGAGAGACCACCACACTGACTTCCAAAATGGCTGAACACATTTGTATTCCAACCTACAATGGAGGAGTATTCCCCTTGTTCCACATCCTCTCAGCATGAGCTGTCACTTGTGTTTTTGATCTTAGCCGTTCTGACAGATGTAAGATGAAATCACAGGGTCATTTTGATTTGCATCTTCCTGATGGCTAAGGATGTTGGCCATGTGAGATTCTTATGTTGAGAATTCTGTTTAGATCTGTACCTAATTTTTTAATTAGATTATTTGGTTTGTTGATATATAGTTTCTTAAATTCTTTATATATTTTGGAAATTAGCTCTCTGTCAGATAGGGATTAGTGAAGATCTTTTCCCATTCTGTAGGCCACTGTTTTGCCCTTACCATGTCCTTTGCCTTACATAACTTTTCAGTTTCATAAGGTCCCATTTATTATCAATCTTAGTGCTTGCGCTATTGGTGGTCTGTTCAGGAAGTGGTCTCCTTTGTCAATGCATTAGAGATTATTTTCCACTTTCTCTTCTACCAGGATCAATGTATCTGAATTTATGTTGAGGTCTTTGAGCCACTTGGACTTGAGTTTTGTGCAGAGTAACAGATACAGCCACTTTGGAAGTCAGTGTAGCAGTTTATCAGAAAAGTAAGAGTCAATCTACCACAAGACCCACCTATAGTGTTCTTAGGCAGACACCCAATCAAATACCACAAAGAAACTTGCTCAACTATGTTCATAACATCCTTATTTGTAATCATCACAACCTGAAAGCAACCTAGATGTCCCTCATCTGAGAAGTGGATAAAGAAAATATGTTACATTACACAATGAAGTATTAATCAGCAGTTAAAAACAAGGACATCAGGAAACCTGAAGGTAAATGGATGGAACTAAAAAATAAATCATCCCAAGTGAGGTAAACCAGACCAAGAAAAACAAACATTGTAGGTGCTCACTTATAAATCGATATTAGCTGTAAAAATAAGAAATACCTATGCTACAATCCACAGACCCAGAGACTAGGTAACAAGGAAGATTCATGGAGGAATGCCAGGATCTCCCGGGGAAGGGTGAATCAAAGAGATTTCAGGAGTGGACTAAGAGTAGGCTGGTGGGGATGGAGACACAGGTAATCGGAGTTGGAGGGAAGCAAAGAGAAATAGTACTGAAAGACATTACTGGAAAGAAGGGGCATTTCGGGGTCAAGTAAAACCTGGCACAAGGAATCTACAAGGATGACCCCAGCTAAGACTCCTAGCATAATGAATATATTGCCTGAACTAGCCATTTCCTGTGACCAGGTTGGTGCCTAGCCCAATTACAATTGATTGAAACAGATGCATACCCACAGCCAAGCAATAGGCAGAGTTGAGGGAATCCTGTAGAAGAGGGGAAGAAAGGATTGTAGGTGTCAGAAGGGTCTAGAACACCACAAGTAAATTTCACAGAATCAACTAACCTGAGCTCATAGGGCCTCACAGAGACTGAACTGACAACCAGGGAGTCTGCAAGGAACCAACCTAGGCACTCTGCATAAATGTTGCAGATATATGTATAGCTTGGTCCTCTTGTAGAATTGCTAACATTGGGAACAGGAACTGTCTCCTACTCTGTGTGTGTGTGTGTGTGTGTGTGTGTGTACACAACACAATACAACCTGCGAGGAGATGTGAAATAAATAAATAAAAATAGCACATGCCACTGACATTATATTCACAAATGCTTCAGTCCATGTAGAGAAACTATCCATAATTTATGTCTGTGTTTAATTCAGTTTTCAACATGGAAGACAGTGAAGTTTCTTTCCATATACTATTCTAAAATTTTCCAGAGTTCTAATTCATTTTCACAAATTTTAAAATAAGTTTTTTCTTAAAAAATACAAAAAATATATGAAAAAAAGCATCATTTTTAGATGCTCCAACCACAGCAATAAACAAGTCATAAAGAAGATAGTGTTTCTTCTTCCAAAGTATCTGAGGTATTTGTTCACAAAAGATAGGACAGAATGAAGAGTATCTGGGCACAGATCAGTTAGGAGAACTTTAGATGATGTTAATAAGAGGACTCAGAGGACAAACGACCTGGTCTTCAAGACATCTGGGAGAACTTGCCCTACAGTTAATTCTCAGGAGACATACATCTTATCAGATAATTAATTTGTTTGACTGGTATCTATTGTCTGTTATATTTGCTTTGGATCCATGATAGACCATGTTAATGTTTTGTATCATAAAAATCACATTCTTACACCCAGTTTGTCTGGGCTTATCTCCCTTAAGGGCTCTAAAATTTGACCTGACTATGTGTCCGCATATAGATGAAAATGGGGTGGAGAAAGTATGCCTACTGTTGTGACAAAACTTTTCCTGGGGAAACAACACATAGCTACTCACCACAGATCAAGCTCTCATGAGAGATCTAAGTACATATTGTAAGGATTCCTGGCATTCCACGTAGCTGAGCCAACTCGGCTCAGGTGGGATGTAAACCCTGCAGCATTGCATACAGAAGCACCTCCCTGGACCCATGATGCATATCCGTACATGCCCCTTCCCTTAAAAGAGACCACGCACATGTTCAGCTCTCTCTCTGTCCCCTGACTTCTGCCCTGCTCCTCTGCTTCTGCACCCACCTGGGAATTCTTTCTTGAATAAACTCTCGTGTGTGGCCTTGATAGTGTATATTTGCTTTCACACGTGAAACTAACACATATACCACCAAAGTCCAGGTTGATAAACTGAAATATGGGTATGTGGGGGGGTACTTGCAAGAGGAAAAAATGACTGGAGAAGAGTCATTTTTGACTCTGCATTACCAAGGCCCACACTAGCATGGGTAACAGCTTGCAATGCTGGAAATCTGGAAAACACTGCACAGCCTATAGGCAGATTAACATGTTGGAGGGTTTCCTTTATAGAATTAGTAGGTCTAAATCTCTTCCAGACAGTCGGTCTGGTCTTAGTATTCTTTACAGCTTTTGTTCTGATGATATGTTTTTGTGTCATCCCAAAGCTTAGCTCTGCATCATCTGAGATGGCTCTGGTTTTTACTGTTTACTCTGAGAGGGACAGAGCTAGTGAATCTGGTCAGTTTCAGGGACTTTCTGATGCTATTTTGAGTTGCTTATCTTCCTGCTTAAGGAGCTTCTCCAAAGGACAAATGTTTCAATCTCCTTAAAAAAACTAAACAAACAAAAAACAGAACAAACAACTGTTACACAACACCTGCACTGTAATGCTGTCCCAAGAAACTACACTGCCAATCACTTAGCCAACCACACTACACTTAGGTTCAAGCCTTGGTACCTTTGATTTTATTATACCATGGAGGGTACTAACATCCCCAAATCTTGCTTGTATTACTTATAAGACAAGAAGATCATCTATCTCACAGAGCTGTTCTAAGAACAACATAATATATACCATATGGCTATTGGTACAAAGCTTATCAAGAAATGTAAAACGATTTACTTCATTCTGTATAGAAGACACAGTTACACTGCTAGACTCCTAAGTTTAAAAGAAATAAAAACTGTAAAGAGCACACAGATACATTTAAAAGGTTCAAAGATAATACTCAAAGTAATTGGTGTCATAACCTACAGAAAAGTCTTGTCCATCTAATTTATTATCTTCTAAGCTAATAAAACAAGAGAGAATGTAAACAGATCAAGAATTTTAGATAAATAAAAAGAACTTGGGGCTGGAGTGATGGCTTCTTGATTAGCACTGACTGCTCTTGCAAAGGACCTGGGTTCAGATTCCAGCATCCATATGGCAGCAAGCAACCAATTCCAGGGGATCCAATGTCCTCTTCTGACCTCCAAAGGCACCACCAGACATGCCTGTGATTCACATATATACATGCAGGCAAAACACTCATATACATATAAAGTTGCTTATTTTAAGAACTTTAAATAAAGATTGTTAAAATGTAGAAGTTAGCAGAGGTATAAAACGTGTAAATGAACAACTCTTGAAACAGATTACATCCATGTCAATCTGTCTCATTCCAGTTGCTGTGGTAAAATACACCTAACAAAAAGCAATTTAGGATAGAAGGGCTTATTTTAGTTCACAATCCCAGGTTACTGCCCATCATAGAAGAAACGTCAAGGTAACAGGCACTTATAACAGCTAGCCAACCACATCCACTGAGAGAATAAATGATGCCTATTATTTAACTTACCTTTTCCACTTTTCACAGCCCAGGACCCAAAGGCAGGAAACAGTGCTGCCCACAGTGGCCTGGGTATTTCCAACATCAAGTTACCTAATCAAGTCAATTCCCAATAGACATGCCCACAGAGCAAGCAGATCTAGACAATCTTCATTAAGACTCTCTCACCAGGTGATTCTAGACTGAGTCAAGGCGACAATTAGAACTAACTATTGCAGTGTGAAATAATGATCTTATCTTGCTAGAGACTAATCAATTTCTCAATCTATCCTGAATTGAACACTGCAGGGAAGTAGATGTGAAGACAGTAGTCAGAACATTGAACTTTTTCGCAGCTCTAGCTGGTAGGACTCCTTAGAGCTTAAGACAGCTGCTTTACTACTGTGAACCTCAGTTTCCTTGTTTGCAAAATTAAAGGGTTCAGTAGTGAGGCTTTCAATTAACTTTTAAATTCTCATTTAATATAGCTTATGGCTGGCATACGAGGTGAGAGTACTGAACCAAGCCATGGGGATGCTTTAGTAATTACACACAGTGAGGCAAAGAAGAGACAAATGGCATCACTGTCATGTAGTAAATTATCACTTTGGCATAATAAATACTACTAACAACAGACCCAAAATGTTTTAAGCAGTTTGATAGGACATTTACGATGAGGAAACTATCTAACATCTAGGTCACCAATGCACAGAAGTGTAGACATACAACAATTATGCATTTAAAGTGTGGCTGATAATAAGAACAGATGCCAAGATGTGTAATGCTGCAGGGGAACCGAAAACTTGACTCCAGACATACCAACCATGCTTTGTAGAAAAAACACAAGGTTTCTATTCATATATTATTAGTAGTGGTTTATTAAACAAGCATTTAATATTTGCATTTGAAAATACTAATTTTATTTCATTACTATTAATTTCTCTTCATATGGCCAAACCTCAAACCAGCAAGGGCCTATCTGAGACTTTTTCCTTTCTTCTCTTTCACTAAGTCTCATCAATCACCTGATGCTACTCATTCACTTTCTGTTTCACTATCAAAAATCAAAAGTCCTGGACTTGGCTTAGACAAATCACCAAGATTAAACAAGCACATGCATGCATTAAATTTTAAAAGTACAGTCATGAACAAAACTGGGGCAAATGTCATTTTGGACCCAGTCTCAAATGTACTGGCTACTTCTCAGTCGTCTATCCACTCAAAGGAAAGATGGAAGTCCCAAACCCTTTAGTTTGGGTATCACTACATATTCTGTACCCTAAAAGAGAAATGTTTCATATGCTCATGTTGTTTTCAAAGCCTTAAAATAAGAAATTTCCTGTCTAAACTAAAGTATTTTATGAAATGTTACATGAGATTAGAACTTTGTCATGTCTCCAAGAAATTGTGGTGACATGCAACAAAACACATCTTAATTATATACAAGCTAAAATTCTATTTCCAACACAATGTTTTAACACCCCAAAATAGAAATACTTAATTTAAAAATTTTTTGTTTAAAACCAGAACTAAGAATTTACATATTCCTCATATAATATAAGCAACAGAACTTTCCAGGCTTATTAACTTCTAACTTCATGAACATAATTACTGTGTTTTTAAAAATTCAGAAATTCTTTATCTTATTTTCTCCCCCAAACTAAAAATTACATGCAGAATAAAGTCTTTCTCCCAACATTTGCTTTCCAATAGTCAATTCACTAACAGACAGAAGGCACTGTGAGTATAGAATAGGTGAATCTGAAATATGCTCATGTTCAATGTTTACTAGATGAAGAAATTTCTGATTTCAAATGGCACTGAAATGAGCAAGCCATAATTATGAGCAAGACTCATGTTCTAATATGAACAGTCAAGAAGTAGCAAGCTACAAAACTATGCACACATCCTGTTACACCACAGCACAACAATTCCCTACCTTCCTAATGTGTGATCCTTTAAACAGTCATGTTGTGGCGACCCCAACTATAAAACTATTTCATTGCTACTTCATAGCTGTAACTTTCCTACTGTTATAAATTCTAAATATCTGATATGAAGGATATCTGATATGACATCCCCTATGTGGTGGAAAACAATTGCTATAGAAGAACTGAGGCAGAGACAAATGGCCTCTTCTCATGACATATGATCAACAACTCACTTACTTTAGTCAATAAATTTCATATTTCTATTATAAGAAATACTTTTATTTAAGGTGGTATATTAAAATTGATTCTATTGAACTGATGGCTCAGCTCTGGTGTTTAGCAGTGCTACTATGAAAAGCTAACTAAGCAGGGTTAACAATCACTGTTACTCAACACTCCAAAGCCTTAGAAACCTAGCCACATTACTAAGAAGGCATACAACTGTAACCTCAGGGTACGCTACATGATGATACTTTTTCTTTTTAAAAAGATACCAATTTGTTTTATTACAAATTACTCATAGCCCAGTTACATTTCAATAGAAGCATCTTTCTGTAGATTTTAAGCCTTTAAGCAATGTGAGAAATACATTGTAGTAAGCAATTTACTAATTACCCTGGATAACTAACTCTATGTAGAGTGTGCATCCTAGGAATTACCTGACAGGCAATCTGCACGAGGTAGACCAGCTCTTTAGATTCACAGCCATTTTTCATTACTTCATTCTGTTCTTCTGATAGTGAAAGCTGTGTCACAGAAGAAAAGAAACAAAGAAAGTCATGATTCACAAATTAGAATAAACTAAACATACAATAATACCTGAACCCTCACATCAAGTGCTTTATAGAAATCTATAGCTTAAAGCAGATGAATGAAGAACTCAGAACTTTGAAAAACACATTTTCATGGATTCCCTCTGTGCTTTTTTATTTAACAAGCACAAGTACACAAAAGCATAAGCAAGTTACTGTTACACAATCAGGTCTTCATTCCTTTTATTTATTTATTCTGCACAAAAGCATTAAACTGTAAACTGAGAGATGCTATGACAAGTTTAAAAATAGCACAGACTATTGTAGGGAAAGCAAACTGGCTGCCTAGAGAATGATTTAGCCTACAGCTATGTTTAATTTCAGACTTACAATATGGGTCTGAATATTTGCTTTTATTTTTATCTGAATAAACTGACAGCATATAGAAGCTATGAGATCTCATATGAAAAACAGATTTATGGTTTCTATGGGGAAAAAAACCCAGAAAATCAGAAATATCGGGCCCACGTGTGAGTATGGGCAACAGCTGACAACAAATTGCCTTTAGATGAGATATATATCCAAAACAGTGTGCTACAGATCTGATTACTCTTTCTTATGTCAGCATCTAAGCTAAGTATCACCATCCATCATGCTGCTAGTTTTATTACTTTTCCTGTACTCTATCTGTCTCACATTCATGTGGTATGCTGACTCCAATTTGGAAATGAAATTTCAACTATCCTTGTGTTCAGAGGTAACATTAAGTGAACACATAATACTTAGTGAAAGGCACTCAAGAAATCCTTCACAAA
Organism: Sigmodon hispidus; assembly: GCA_004025045.1. Taxonomy (NCBI): domain Eukaryota; kingdom Metazoa; phylum Chordata; class Mammalia; order Rodentia; family Cricetidae; genus Sigmodon; species Sigmodon hispidus. The sequence continues at coordinate 106,931 of PVIH01003933.1, forward strand.
TGCCACATGTCATTGCAGTTAATGCTATAAAAAATGTTCTGCTTAAAAAAATACATTTTCTACATCAACAGTGTTACAGAAAGTTATTTATTAAAAATCTTCAGATATTAAGACGTTCACAAAGTAAAAATAGCCTAGTTTCATGGCACAAATGCAGTTTTAAAAACAATTAAAAACTTAAGAATGAAAAGAAGCCTAAATAACTTTCTGAAAGAGTCAAGACTTTCGTTAAGTCAGGAGGCAAACATGGGCCTGGATGCCTGGTAGAGATTGCAGAGAATCAAGACTCTTTCTTAGACAGGACAAGGAAAAGTCAGCCATATCCTGGAGACTACAGACTAATGGAACAATTGGAATTACAGGGCACAGCAACAGAAATGACTGATGTCCAACCATCAACTGCTTCTCACAAGTCTGAACCACAAGAATGGAATCAAGACATTGAAGAATGAGGAAAATCAGTAGAACAGGAAGCTATGCAGAGTAGGGAATCTCTTCAAGCAAGGATCGCTATGGCCAAGGAGCATAGTATAGAAAAGACAAGGGCTGAGAAACATCCCTCTGAGGTGATCAAAACACTCAACCGCTAAGATTGAAATGGCATAGAAAAGCTGAAAAGGGCCAATTCCGTTACAGAGTACAATGCAGTCAGTGCCCAGGCTTGGGAAAGTGGGACTAGAGGGAGCTTGCTAAGTTACCAAAAGCAGGAAAGCTCCGGCAGCAGGGGAGAGGAGCAAAGAGCTATGAAGGCCAACACGGAGAGCACAGCCTACACACAGAGAACTGGGGCTTGGAAGGAAAGAATAGAGACCGTACCTCCCAATCTTCTCAATTCTCTAAAAAGTAACCTCTAGGCTAGATTATACCCTCAAATATTTAAAGGAACTAATTAAAACTGCTGCAAGGAATAAGATCTCTATCTGTGGTGGTGAATTTTGGTTGTCAACTGCATGTGGAATCAACTAAAAATCAAACTAACTGCTGGGCACCATGTAAGGGACTTCCTTGACCAGACTGTCTGAAGCAGCAAGGCACACACTAAATACGTACAGCACTTTCTGCAGGTAAACCAGATAAAAGGATATGAGAAAGGTAACTTTGCTTTTTGCCTGCTTGCCCACACTTTTGCTGACAAGTTCATCCACCCTAATGCTGCAGCATTCCTTCTCCAATAATAGAACTGACTTCTTTGGAATTCCAATGCATACTGAATCCCAGCAACTCTAGGAATCCTCCAAGCTTTTAGCACCAGATTCTGAGAGCTGAGGCATTCACCCTCATGGGATGAATAAGGTTCTTTGGCTTCTCCAATGTGAGATAGTCACTATTGGATCACACAGACCACATCCTGTAAACCAATCCAATAAATGGCCTTTTAATATGTATAGTCTTTCTATCAGCTGTGTTCCTTTGAAAACACACCAATATATCAGAAAAAAAAGCAAGGAAAGTAAGTTATCAACAAAACTGCCCTAGAAAAAGACCTTATGGCCAAAATATGAAACAAACAACTACACTAATGATGCTCAGAGAATCAGAGCAAGACGTGAAGAAAAAAACACTCTATAGAAGAAATAAAACATTAATAAGGAGAGGCTTTCAACTAAAAATAAATCAAAATAAAGGTGCATAGCTAAAAAGTATAACTGAAATAAAAAGGAGCAAAAAGACAGATCAAAGCCGGGAGAAAGAGTCAATGAACTGGAAAATAGCACATAAAATGATCAAATCAGAGGGATAAGAAAAATAAGACCAAAGTATTAAAAAAAAAAAAAAAAGTAACAGAGCCTAGTAGGGTAAAGAAACTATTAAATGTATGAATTTTGTGTATGGGAGTTTAAAAAAAAAAAAAGAAAAGAGGGCAATGGAATTTCAGGAAATAAAAACTTCCCAGATTTGATGACATGAATACCATAATACACAATGAACCTCCATAACATGAACGTAAAAAAAAATCACAAGTGACACATGAGTCAAATTTCCATAAGACAAACAATCCAGAAAGAACCCATTTGGTATTGACAAGGTGTCCTTAAAGTGACCATGAACCACTCCTCATCAGAACTACTGGGTGCTGGAGGTCAATACACCCAAATGGTCGCTCAGGGACAGTTCAAAGGGATACCTGACACAAGACACACTGAGAGACTCTTTATCCATGCATATAACTGTCCTTAGTTCTCAAGGACCAGGAAGAAGTTGATCCAACATGTTATCTTTAAAAAAACAAACAACAACAACAACAAAAAAAACCTTTTTTCCTCTTGTGGTTCTTTCTCTTATCCTGTAGAAAAGGCAATTTAGAGCAGAACACTATGGCAATCAGTATAAAGGTTCCTCAAAAAAACATAAAATTGAAGTAACTGTCAAATAATCTAATTATACCACCCTCTTGTAGATGCCTGAAGAACTCTAAATCAAAATGCAACAAAAACTTGTACTTCCATATTTATAGCGTTACTATTTACTATATTGAGGAAATGAAGCCAGCCTAGAAGCCTATTGATAAACGAAGACAATGTGGCACATATGTATAGTGAAATTTATGCAACCATTAAAAATAAATAAAAACTAAAATCATGACATTTGCATTAAAATGGAAACTTAAAATCAATATGTTAAGTGAAATAAGCCAATCTTATAAAAACAAATATTCTGTTTCATCTCACAGACAACAAAATTTCCTTATCCATATATAAGTATGTGTATGTATGCATATGTATATGTTGGTAATGAAATTAGGAACTGTGCAAGGGAAAGAAGAGATATTGATGAGATAAGAAATAAAACAGAGTGTAATGGTTATAAGCAACAGTGATGTTACAGACAACAACTGCAGGAAGAAGGGAAGCAGCTGTGCGGGAGGAGAGATAAGGAAGGAGACCAGGAGAGGGGACAATACACAATGACATGAGAAACAAAATACCTAACACAAATTTGATATCACAAAAATTATTTAAAATGGTGCACATGGATGATGATCCCAAGTAACTTAAAAAGAACACTTCAAATTGTAATGTTTACAGATACAGTAAAGTTGAGATGTATGCTCTTTCTAGATTTGTCTGCAGGTAATGCTCAAGGCCATCATAAGAATAAAATAAAGAAATATCACACACTAACACAAAAACATGGGAGAGTAAAAATACCAGTAAAAGTAAAAGCATGCACAGATTTCTGTGCTATTAATTCTGATATAAATATAAAACACTAATGAAACAAGAAAGATGTAGGTGGGAAGATATTTTATGCTTATATCTTAGGCAATTTAATATAATAAATACTACCTCCTTAAAACTACATACAGAGTCAACATGATACCTATCAATCTCCAAGAACAGCATTTAGTCAAAGCAATCTTTAAAATCAGAGCAACTCTTTTTTTTGTTTGTTTTGGTTTTGTTTTTGTTTAGAGTCCACTAATGAGTGAGTACATCCCCTGCTTATCTTCCTGGGTTTGTGATACCTCGCTCAGGAGGATATTCTCCAAATCCATCCATTTGCCTGCAAATTTTAGGATATCATTTTTTCTTACTGCTGAGTAGTACTCCACTGTGTAGATGTACCACAGTTTGTTAATCTATTCTTCAGGTGAGAGGCATCTAGGTTGTTTCCAGGTTCTTGTTATTACAAATAATGCTGCTATGAACATAGTTGAGCTAGTGCCATTGGAGTGTGACTGTGCGTCTTTACGGTATACACCCAGAAGTGGTATTGCTGGGTCTTTGGGGAGATTGATTCTCAGTTATCTGAGAAACCGCCATACTGTATTCCAGAGTGGCTGAACAAGCTTACACTTCCACCAACAATGGGGGAGTGTTCCCCTTGCTCTGCAACCTCTCCAGCATAGGCTGTCATCTGTGTCTTTTATCTTAGCCAATCTGACAGGTGTAAGGTGGTATATCATGTCAGGAAGCTCACAACCTCCTTTAACTCTAGCTCCAGAGGATCCAATGCCTATTGCCCCTGTGGGTTCCTGCAGTCAGATGCATATACCCAGAAAAAGACACACACACACACACACACACACACACACACACACACACACACTGTGGGTTCCTGCAGTCAGGTGCATATACCCAGAAAAAGAAACACAAAGAGACACACAAGAGAGAGAGAGAGAGAGACAGAGAGACAGAGACATAGACTTTAAAAAAATATTGGATCAAAAAATAAAACTAAGTGTATGTAATCCAAAATATCTATCAATATCAATAATATGTAGATAAGTTCTATAACTGTTGGCAATAACAAAAAGTGAGCAAAAAGATCTAGAGATAATTTCCTAGATAAAATATGTGAATGGCCAATAAGCACAAAAAAATGATATTCAACACTACTAATCATTAGAGAAATTTAAACTACAATTTTAACACCTAAAAGTCTAAATTACAAATGCAATACCATTTCACATCTACTATGATGGGAATTATCTAAAACAAAACAAACAATAATATGGATATAGGAAAATTAAAACTCTTGTGTAATAGTAGGAATATAAAATGGGTTGGCCCTGTGAAATCAGTATGGTTGGTGATCCTCAAATGAAAACATAATTAAGACATGACTGTGCAATTCCACTCTGTGTGTATACACTTCCCCACATAAAGGCAAGCTCTCAGAACAGATAAACAACAACAACAAAAACCCAGAAGCCATAGAGAATATATCTTCAGGTGAATAGATAAGCAGAACACAGTTTATACTTATACAAAGGGTATTATCCAGCCTTAGGAAGTATGAAATCTCTAAGGAACAATCTTAATCTAGTTTTTAAAGATAGTAGTAGAACAAATGGGAAATCCAAAAGATCAAAGCTTTAAAAATCTCCAAGAAAATAAGAAAGTACTGTCAGATATTGATAGCAAACTAGTCACTGAGAATTCAAAAGCAAGAGAATATGGAGTTTATAAACAAAATACCAAGAAAAAAAATGGAGATAAGTATCAGTACAGTTTACATTTCTGAGTATTTCAAAGAAATAACCATAGATATAAAGTAGATACTGAGAGGGTCTAAGAATGGGGCAGAAATTTTTAATAAAAACCTTCTAAAATTCATGAAAGACATAAACCTCAAATACAAAGCACTCAGTAAGTCCCAAATATGATAAATAAACCTATTCTAGGCATATTATATATATGCATGCCTATAGTTATCAAGATAATGAGAAAAAGAATCTTTCAATCTTTAAAAAAGAAATGTGTATTTCTAAATGGACTAAATAAATGACAGCTGAATTTTCACAGAAACAAGTGAGAGGAAGAAAAAAAAAAAAACAAAGAAAATGATCTTTTAAAAAGTGAAGAAAGAATTTGTGTGTGTGTGTCCCAGGATGTGACACATGTAAGATCTATGTAAGAAGAGCTTCATGGTCTGCTATTGAATAGAATGTGTATTCATGAATCTGAAAGAATGCGTGAGGAGGAGGGGGATATGGGGGTTTGGAAGCAGGGAAGGAAAAGAAGAACTGATGTGATTACATATCATCTCAAAAGTTAAAGTTATTTTTAAAAATGATAAATGAAAAATTGTTAATATAGTCCATGAAGGTAACCTTCAGAAATGTAGGTAATATAAATACACTCGCAAATTACAAAAACCTGGGTGATCTGTTTTAATAGGCCAGTTCAACAATAAAAGTTAAAATAAATTCCTTGTTCTAAAGTGAAATATTTCCATACAAAAATCTAGAACTGCAGGAGGGAGGTTAAGAATACTAGAAACAGTAAACATCTAAGAAAATACAGAGCATCTAACTTCTGAACAGTAACAGATGAAGCAGATTGAGAATATCTCCAAGCTCTAAAATAAATTTACCAAGATTTTATTCATACCTAAACTACCATAAAAATATGAGTCAAAATGAAGTGTTTTCTGATGAATGAAAACAAAACTTCCATCAATAAAGTCTTACTAACAGAGTTTTAAAAGAACATATTTGAGAAGAAAAGTAAGCCTGAGAGAATAAAATATATCAGAAAGCAGAAACATTGAAGAAGGCATTAGGTCACTAAGTTTACACTTGCTAACAAATTTTAACTGTATAGAAATAATAATGATGACCTACAGGAGACAAAACAATGGAATGGCTACTCTGGACAGCACAGAATATGGCAGATAAAATAGTGTAATCACAGTTAAAAGCCCTAAATATGAAGCTGTACAATAAAGCAGGCTAGATACTTGTACCTTTTTTCTTTAAATTAGGTACTCAAGTTAAATTCTTAAAAATTTATTTTCCAAACCAGAAGAAAAAGAATATAATGAGGAGGAGACCCATAGAGATGGCTGACTGGAGCTATCAGGAACTCACTGATCTGAAATAATTTCTGAGGAATCTTCATGGAAAGAAACTGAATCCTCCAAAGGTAGACAACTGTCAAATGGCATGGGCAATTTGTAGAGCCTCCTGCAGTAGGATCAGAGTATGTTCTTGGTGCATGAACTACCATCTTAGAGCCCATCCCCTACAGAGGAACGTGTAACTCAGCTTTAATACTGGGACTCAGGACTCGAATATACCTCAACTGGATATGACAGACTGAACTGACCCATCTTGGGACTCCTTGCCCTCCTTGGAGAATGAATGGGGAGATGGGGTAGGGGAGGCTGATGGAGGACTGGAAGGGACTGGGAGGAGGGAAGAAAGGCAAGCAGTGGTAGATACAGAAAAAAAAAAAAAACCTTTTTTTTTTAAGCAGGCGTAACCACAGGGTTTTATCATTACACATCGGCGTGAGTAACAATTTACAAGTGAACCAGTATTAATATGTCCCTTTATGTACGTGGAGATCACTAGGCTACAAAATATGTTCATTCTAAGTTTTTGTACAACTCTGCATCACAGAAGCAAACACTAAAGAGCATTGGTTCCTCGGTTCTCTGCATGGCTGATCATTAAACAAGCTCTGCGCATGATTAGATTAAGCATGGGGTAGAGAGATGGGGTAGAGGAGGCTGATGGAGGACTGGGAGGAGGGAAGAAAGGCAACCAGTGGTAGATACAGAAAAAAAAATTTTTAATTATAAAAAAGAAAAACATGTAGGAAAAAGAGACTAAGAAATAATATCATTATCCTAAGAAGAACTAGGAAAAAAGGAATGAAAAGAAATTGCATTTATGAAAAATAGCCAGCAGGTAGGATCAAACAGTAAAACAAAACACACACACACACACACACACACACACACACACACACACGCACACATGGCGAGGGAAGAAGGCAATGAACAGCCCTTCCCAGCTATGATGTCTATGAACCACAAAGTGACCAGCATGGCAAGATATTCCTACAGTTACAGTAGTACACTCACATCTTGGCAGAAACCAGTATGTCTTCTAAATGGATTAAAAATCTACTCAATGGGAGGAAAATCATGCCTGGTACAGGAAACCAAGCCAACCTCCAGGTGCCAGTGAGGTCATGGATCCTGGAGGAGGACCTCACCTTCCACTGCAGTTCCCAACTGCATTCTAAATACTTAGCCTTATCCCACAGATAAGTGACTGGCATACACAATGGCTGCAGATTTACAACAATGACTTATCTCTATGCCTTCAGCGTTGTAAGCCTAAGTAAGGAGTTAATGCAAAAGCATCTCCTAATGTGTGTTTCACCTTCCCTAGCAAGTACTTTTTTATAGATTTCCTCTGTGGATGATCCCTACTTCTATCTTTCAATATTCAAATTCCTTCAGGTCTCCAATAAAGGTATATTCTACTTATCTTTGAGTACTTCAGAAATCACTTCTCAGATATCTGAAGACCTATACATTTATTCTTTTTCTCCTAAAATGCTCACTGTTACACTGTTTGCTTTCCCAAAGGATTTTTTGTTAGAAGTACTCTCTAGCAAAGAGTCCTTTGGAAAGCAAACAGTATAACAGTGAGCATTTTAGGGCTTCTTTTTCCTCGAGAAAACACCAAATGGCAGATGATGCCGGTGCAGCGTGAGGGCCCAGAGGACCTGAGGGCCCAGGATTAGGAGGGCTGCAGCTTCCGTTGAGGATTCAGCAGCAGTCTTAGAGGCCACGGTTGTGGTGGAGGCCTGGGGCTCGGGGAGGTAAAGCTGAAGACAAGGAGTGGGTCCCCATCACCAAATTGAACCACCTGGTTAAGGACATGAAGATCAAGTCTCTGGAGGAGATCTACCTGTTCTCCCTTCCCATTAAAGAATCTGAGATTATTGATTTTCTGGGTGCATCCCTAAAGGATGAAGTTCTAAAAGATCATGCCAGTGCAGAAGCAGACTCAGGCTGGCCAGTGGACCAGGTTCAAGGCTTGTGTTGCTATTGGGGACTACAAAGGTCATTTTGGGCTTATTGTTAGTGCTCCAAGGAGGTAGCCACTGTCATCCGAGGGGCCATCATCTTGGCCAGACTATCTATTGTCCCTGTGCAGAGAGCTACTGGGGGAACAAGATCGGCAAGCCCCACACTGTTCCGAGTAAAGTGACAGGCCGATGTGGCTCTGTGTTGGTGCATCTTATCCCCGTCCCCAGAGGCACTGGCATCGTCTCTGTTCCTGTGCCCAAGAAGCTATTGACGATGGCGGGTATTGATGACTGCTACACATCAGCCAGGGGCTGCACTGCCACCCTGGGCAACTTTGCCAAGGCCACCTTTGATGTCACCCCTAAGACCTATAGCTACCTGACCCC
>PVIH01003933.1:115693-150069 GCA_004025045.1 Sigmodon hispidus
AGGAGGAGGAGGAGGAGGAGGAGGAGGAGGAAAAGTAGTAGTCATTGTCGTCTCTAGGTAGTGATACAAGGTATCCAAGAAAACTATCTAGAAAAGAATTATGAGTTTAAGACATCCTATACCCAGGTCTGAACGATGGATGTGTTTTAGGCAATGCCTAAGCCAAATTATGAAAAACTGAGCTAAATTTACCCACAGAAATTTGACAAAATTCAGTAACTTAAATATTTTTTACTCCCTTCACATTAATAGTGTATCAGTCCTTTATTAAAAATAATTAGCACAATTTTAAAAGCCATTATTTCTAAATTCATTCCAAATCTGTCTTTGTAGTGATGCTTCCTGTATTGGCTTTACAGTTTTATCATCATGGAAATCAACCATCATTAGTGTTGATAGAATTTTTAAAAATACAACTCTACTCAGCAAGCCTGGAGTGTGCAGAAAAGTCCTTTCTCCCAGGACCGTGAAAGGCAATAGCATAAAGCCCAGTAAAAGTCAACATTCCACACACAGCATAGCCATTCTCCAAAGCTTAATCAACAGATGGTAAAAAGCACGGAGAGTCCTTCCTTCATTCATCTTTTACAGTTGGATAATGGTGACAAATGCGCTGTGTTGTATCTAAAGACTATAGAACAAGCTTCCTTTCATGTCAGAAGCCTATAGGAGATAGGGATGTGAGAACAAGTTCTGCTGTGCAATGTTAAATTATCCACCCACATAATACTTTGTCTCTCTAATGCCCAACTCTAAACATACTAATTCAACTACCTATTTTAGAGCACTGGTAGAAAACACCTATGGGATCTTATTTCATTAACAAGCAGATAGACACTAATTTTGGTCTCTGGTTCAAACATCAGTAAAACAGTTAGCCTTCAAATTTATTACAGAAAAATTAGAGATAAACATGCATTTTAGTGTAAGAGTCAGCAAAGCACTATCTGTTCAGATGAGTATGGATGAGGCAGCTGATTTATTTGTTCATGTCTAAACACTATAATCACACTCAGCTCAGGATAATGTTCATTATACAGATGTAAAAATAAACAACAACAAACAAAATCCTCAAGGACTACAGCAGGATCCGCCCCATCTGACTGTGACTCCCACCAGAGCACACACTTGTTAGGAAGTAGTTTGTAAATACTTCCACACTTTTGCATCATAGAGGCTTCTGAGCAAAGATCACTGGCACTGGGTTAAGGGAGAGACTGAGTAGTGAAACTGTCATGAGACAGAGCCTTGCCTCTCACCCCAACCTTGCCTCTCATGTTCCAGGATGTTTGTAAACGTAGTTGTTTCTTTTTCCTCAGTGAAGGTGTGCAAATTCCAGGGCAAGGTGGCAAATAGGAATGCTGGCTAGAGCACAAGTATCCTAAATCTCTCTTGGGCTACAAAATATATTTGTTTCTCATCATATCAGTCCACCCAACTCAGCAACAGGAGTCAGGCTATGATTAGAAACAGCCTGGTCTCTGTGTTATTGCTGTGAGAAGGAGTAAGATCTAGGTCTGAAACTGTGGCAAGCCTACACCATAGCTTATAGAGCAGTGGTTCTCAACCTTCCAGATGCTGAGACCCTTTAATACAGTTCCTCATGTTGTGGTGTCCCCAACCAAAACTGCATTCATTGTTAGTACATAATGGCAATTTTGCTATTGTTATGAATAATAATGAAAATATCTGTGTTTTCTTATGGTCTTAGTGACCTCTGTGAAAGGGCTAGGTTGCAACCCAAAGGTTGAGATCCACTGTTTTAGACTAACATCTTGTACCTTTCATAGTTTCATAATCAATATACCAGTTTTCAAGCAAGGTCCATGCACAATTGTGCCTCTAAAATATGTATTTTCCACAAGCCAAGGACTTTATAGCAATAGGATAAACTCAGACACAGTTAAAAATCCAGGTCTTGGATGGCAGCAGCACTGCTAACTCAGTCTGAACTTTCAATTATCCCCTCAAATAACAACGATTTTCTCTTGGATGGAATATTGCTACAAAATAATATGCATAACATCAAAGCTGCATTTTTCATTTCTTTTAGTTTGATAAAAACTAAGTTAAAGATGGGAAGGCTCTGTGGAGAAAGGCTACAGTAAAGTCATTCGTACCACCTCAATGCCAACATCACTATCCTCAGTCATCAAAACAAGTGTGACATTCCCCAATGTTCAGATGACTACTTGCACCAGACTTCTGTCTCAGCACCACTGCCTTTCTAGACAGGTTTGGGATCCTAGTGAGAACTACACAGATTTAGGCCAGCCTGCATTCATAGTAAGACTCTCAAAAAACACACTACGAAACGGAAGTGCTGGCTATTGAGAAAGCTAACAGAGAACACCACATGCTACTAAATTTAATGACCAGGACTCAATATCCAGGACCCACGTGGTCAAAAGGAATAACCAACTTGTAGTGGGTTCAGGCACTTTTGAGCAAGACATAAGCATGGCTCTGAGGTTTAAGAACCCCTACAGGGGAGTGGCCAGCTCTCTTTGAGGTCCTGCACTGCCCTTCCTGTTTATCCCTGCATTCTCAGAGAGAAGACTGCCACTGCTACTGCTTGGAACACTTCAACTCTCCAGGAATTGCCTTAAAGTTCAATTTTGTATCAGTATTTAAATAAACTCCTTAATAAATACTAATCCTTTATATAATCAATTGCCAGTAAATAATTCCTACAGCACCAACTCCTACAAGTTGTCCTCTGCTGTCCCCACATGTGCCAAGACATGTGTATGGGAAAATACACACACAGGGATAAAGGGGGTGGATAAATAAATGAAGAATTTCTGTCTAAAATACTTCAAATACTATGTAATCTAGTTTATTATTAAATTCTCATCTTACTAGCTCTCATAGTACTCTATGACATAACTGGGATAAATATTTTATTTTTCTTTAACAATTTAGAAAACTGAGAGCCAAAATTGTTAGAGAACCTACTTCAGATAATGGAGGCAGCAGCATAGTTCATATACTTTTAAACTTTCAACGAGGGCATCTAAAACTATGGTTTTCTCTTTTTATTAAGGTATTAGTTCTGTCTGCTTATCCTTTTCCAGATGCAATGGAACATGCAGAAAAGCTGCACCACATGGTAAGTTCTTAAGCAATGTCTATCTCAAATCCTTTACTGAAACAGTTCTGAAGAATTATGAGACCATGTGCAAACAGTTCAAAATAATTAAAATTACCTTATATAAAAGGAAAGTATAAGGCTGTGGATATAGCTAAGTATTAGAGTGTCGCCTGATTTAATCTTTTGCACTTGAAGTGGAGGGTGTTCCAGATTCAAGTGTGCTAGTCTAAAATTCTGCGTTTTAAAGGCAGAGTCAAAAGAAAAGGCCAGTGTAGGTAAGTTCTAAACCAGCCTGGGCTCCAGAGTAAAATCTTGTCTGAGATTACTTAACAGTACATATAAATGTGGGGTAAGACTATAGATTCCTATGACCAAGCATGCCCACAAACACTAGAGGGCGGTATGACACAGAGCACTGAGGAAAAACACAGATTCATAGAGAATCTTACAGGACTTCCCACCCCTCACTAAAATATGTATATTCACAAATATATATCTTGTGAGATCTGGATAAATCATTATATTTATTTGAACACTACAATTTGGAGAGATGCATTTTATTAAAAGTTGCTGGGAACAGCATGGTACAGGCCTGTAGCCAGCAGTTGTGGTCTATAGTAAAACCCTGTGCTAAATACTCATCAATGCCCCCAACCACTGACTTGGTGAAAGTAAAATGAGCTATTAACAATTCCTACATAAATGTAAATATCTCAAGAAAATGTTTATAATATTAACTACATAATATTAATAAAAAAAATATAGAAAAGAGTGGTTTATGACAAACAGATTTTGATACGTAAGTACTAGTATATTTTCCTAAACTCTTATCCAGAAAAACAAAAACTAAAAAAATAAACTTTCAAATTAAATTAAATGCAAAAAATCCATTTAAAAACAAGTAATTTGAAAAATGACAGAGGACAGTGTGATCAAAGATTAAGAAACCTAAAACCTGGCTTTCTGGTAAGACTTAATTTTTAAAATATTTTACACAGCTTAAAGTCTACAAACTTGAAAGGCAAGACAGATACTTTTCTTAATATAAAACATAAAAAACTAGCCTTTTAGGGCTAGAGAGATGGTTCAGTGGTTAAGAAAACTGATTGCTCTTCCAGAGGACCTGAGCTCAATTCCAAGCAACTACATGACAGCTAATAACTATCTGTAACTCCAAGATCTGGCATCCTCACAAAGATGTACATGCAAGTAGAATAAAAATAAGTAAATTATTTTAAAAAAAACCTAACCTTTTAAAAACAAAAAAAAATGACAAATCTTAAGTGTTTACTTAAAATGATAATTAAAAATTACTGGGAACTAGGCACAAAAGTTTTTAAAAACAAAACTCATGAAACATTCAAACAGCAAATAGCTCTAATCAATTCAAATTATTCCAGGTATTTATTAAATAGGACAAGGAAAAAACATCCCATACACTTAGGCAGAGACACTAACTTATAAAAAATTAGTAAAGTTATAAAAGAAATTTGGGCTATCTATACATAGCTAAGAGGTAAGCAGTACCCAGTCCCTCAGGCCAAACAGAAACCTTACTACTCTCTGAACCCTGGCCCAGGGACATACATGCCCTCAACACCTCAAGGACACACAGCTCTGTCCTAAACAAAAGAAAGCTGGAAGAGCACCTCCAAGGCCAATTTCCAGCAAAACACAGCCAGAGGAACATCTCATAGGCCAAACTCTGCCCAAACCTCAATCTATATCATCTCACTCTGATAACTGGATCACCAGAAGACTGCCAATACACAGTTGATTAAGAGTCAACTAGGAAGAACATCTGCAACAAGAGGAGACACAAAGCTCCTTGGCTTACAGCCAACTAAGAACCGAATAAGAAAATTTCCTACAATTTTTGAAGAAACACAACACCCCCTCCACCCAACTAAGAGATGACTAAGAGTTGACCAAGAGTTAACCGAGAAAGCAAAGAACAGACACCAGTGTAAGAATACATACAACAATATAAAGATCAACAACACATAATCAGAAGCTGGTGGTTCTACAGTATCAAGACCTCAGCATAACAATGAAGGGAAAAGAGAAAAAAATGACCTTAAAAACAACTCTATGAAGATAATAAAACTTTAAAAGAGGATATAAAAAGAAACCCTTAAAGAAATAGAAGAAAATGCAAACAAAAAACTGGAAGAGATTAACAAATCCCTGAAAGAAAATAAAACCAAGAAAAAGAAAACAAACAGGTGAAAGAAACATTCCAGAAATTAAAAACTGAAATAAAAGCAATAAAGAAGGCACAAACCGAGGGAAAGCTGGAAATAGAAAGCCTGAAGAAAAAACCCAGAACTACAGATTCAAGCATAACCAACAGAATCCAAGATATAAAAGAGTGGAAGATTCAATAGTGAAAATAGATACATCAGTTAAAGAAAACACTAAAACCAAAAAAGTCATAACACAAAATGTCCAGGAAATCTGGAATACTAAGAAAAGGCCAAACCTGAGATTAACTGGAATAGAAGAAGAACACCAGCTGAATGGCACAGATAATATATTCAACAAAATCATAGAAGAAAACTTTCCCAACCTAAATTGGGAAATGCCTATGAAGATACAAGAAGTTTACAGAACACCAAATAGACTAGACCCACAAAAAAGTCTGCTTGCCACATAATAATCAAGCCACTAAGCCTACAGAACAAAGGAAAAATACTAACAGCTGCAAAGAAAAAAGGCCAACTTACCTATAAAGGCAGACCCATTAGAATAACACTATATTATTTAATGGAAACAATAAAATTTATGCAAGAAGTTCCTAGTCAGATGTTATACTGACACTAAAAGAGCACGGATGCCAACCCAAACTACATTATAAAAGCTGCAAATAGCATTAAATACCTTGGAGTAACTGTAACCAAAGAAATAGCAGACCTGTATGAGAAGAACTTTAAGTCATTGAAGAAAGAAATTGAAGAAGATATCAGAAAATGGAAAGATCTCCCATGCTCCTGGTTAGGTAAGATCAACATAGTAAAAATGGCAATTTACCAAAAGCACTCTATAGATCTAATGCAATCACCATCAAAATCCCAATACAATTTTTACAACCTTGAAAGAACAATACTCAACTTCATATAGAATGACAGGAAACCCAGGATTGCCAAAAAAATTTTGCTCAATAAAAGAACTTCAGGAGGAATCACTGTCCCTGACTTCAAGCGATAATAATAAAAACAGCCTAGTACTAGCATAAAACAGACTTGTGAATCAATAGAATCAAATTGAAGACCCAGACATTAACCCACACACCTATGAACACCTGATTTTTAACGAAGAGGCCAAAAATATTCAATGGAAAAAAAGATAGTATCTTCAACCAATGGTGTTGGCATAACTAGATTGTAGTATGTAGAAGAATGCAAACAGATCCAAACCTATCACCCCGCACAAAACTCAAATTCAAGTGGATCAAAGATCTCAACATAAACCCAGCCACTCTAAATTTGATAGAAAAGAAAGTGGGAAATACTCTTCAATGCATTGGCACAGGTGACCACTTCCTAAATATAACACTAATAGCACAGACACTAAGACCAACAATCAATAAGTGGGATCTCCTGAAGCTAGGAAGCTTCTGTAAGGCCAAGGACACAGTTAATAAGACAAATGACAGCCTACAGAATGGGAAAAGATTTTCACCAACCCTACATCTGACAGAGAACTGATCTTTAAAATATAGAGAGAACTCAAGAAACTAGAGCCTCAAACTCTAATAATCCAATTTAAAAATAAGGTTCAGAACTAAAAAGAGAATTTTCAGCAGAAGAAATATAAATGGCTGAAAGGTACTTGAAAAATTGCTTAACATCTCTAGCCATCAGAAAAATGCAAATCAAAACAACTTTCAGATACCATCTTGCAGCTGTCAGAATGACAAAGATAAAAACACAGATGAAAGCCTATGTTAGAGAGGATGCTGAGCAAGGGGAATACTCCTTCATTGTTGATGGGAGTGTAAACTTGTATAGCCACTCTGGAAAGCAGTTTGGCAGACCTTAGAAAACTGGGAATCAATCTCCCCAAAGGTCCAGCAACATCATAATTGAGCATATACCCAAAGGATGCATATTCACACTCCAAAGGCATTAGCTCAACTGTGTTCATAACAGCATTCGTAATAACAAGAACCTGGAAACAACCTAGATGATCCTCAACTGAGGAATGGATTAACAAGCTATAGTACATCTACACAATGAAGTACTACTAAGCAGGAAAAAAAATGACATCCTAAAATTTGCAGGCAAATGGATGGATTTGGAGAATATCCTCCTGAGTGAGGTATCACAAGTCCAGAAAGATAAGCAGGGGATGTACTCACTCAACAGTGGACTTTAGACAAAAAGCACAAAACACCCAAGCTTCAAACAACAATCCATGAAAGCTTGGGATCAGAAAGAAATTAAGAGAGACATCATGGGATTCCCCTAGAAAAAGAAAATAGAAATCTCTTTAGCTAATTGGAAGCCTAAGGGTCGCAACTAAGAAGAGGTGGGAACACATTATGAAAGAAGGAGATGGTTGAGTGAGAATAGCAACAAAGAGGGAGGAAAAAAAAGAGAGATGGAGATCTTAATAGAGGAAGCCAATGTGGGGTTGGAAAGAGACTGGGTGCTAGGGAAACTTCCAAGAACTCACAAGATATCCCTGACTAGGTTCCCAACCAATAGTGAAGGTGGTGCCCAGATAGGACTTGCCCTATAATCAAATGAAAAACCACCCTAAGTGCCATCACAGAACTTACATTCAATAATGAAAAGAAGTGGAGGCAGAGATACATAGCTGAGCAGTGGGCTGAGCTCCTGATTCAGCTGAGAGCGGGGGAGAACAGTCTGTCTGTATGACCAAGGGTATAGGGATTAGGAAGAAAATTCTCACAGTGACAACATAAGAGTTCACCCCATTTCTGTAACATTATGCTTATGTGCTGCCAATTCAGCTATGTGTGTGTATGTATTATGTATGTATATATGTATGCTTGCATGAGATTGAGAATCATTTACAAAACATGTAATAAGCAAGGGAGTATTCTTCGGGTTCCTTACAGACGGCCTGGTTTCTGATGCTGGCTCTATGACCAGTGTAAGCCCTGGAAGATATCCTTTCATCATTCAAATGCTCACCTCTCTAAACTGGGACAACAGAACAAAATTTACAAGAGCCCTGAAGATACTAACCAAGCTTAATATTTTCCAAATGGATATTCTGTTGACCAACACATACTGGACAATCTATCAATCTGTCTTCCTTCATAAATTCAAAGATGTTAATCTTTTCTAGACAATAAAAATGTAGTACACATATATCTATTTCCCAACTATAGATTGTTGGTTTGTCTTGCCTTGTGCTAGACCACAGTTATGATAAAGATACCAACAAAAGATAAAAGACACAGATGACAGCCTATGCTGCAGAGTTTGAGGTGCAAGGGGAACACTCTCCATTGTTGGTAGGAATGTAAGCTTGTTCAGCCACTCTGGAATGCAGTATGGTGGTTTCTCAGAAAACTGGGAATCAATCTCCCCAAGGATCCAGCAATATCACTTCTGGGTGTATACCCTAGAGAAGCACATTTGTCCTCCAAAGGCATTAGCTCAACTATGTTCATAGCAGCATTATTCATAATAGCAAGAACCTGGAAACAACCAAGATGCCCCTCAACTGAAGAATAGATTAACAAACTGTGGTACATCTACACAATGGAGTACTACTCAGCAGTAAGAAAAAATGACATTCTATAAATTTGCAGGCAAATGTACAGATTTGGAGAATATCCTCCTGAGTGAGGTATCACAAACCCAGAAAGTACTCACTCATCAGTGAACTTAAACAAAAAGCAAAATGCAGGCAAATATACAGATTTGGAGAATATCCTCCTGAGTGAGGTATCACAAACCCAGAAAGTACTCACTCATCAGTGAACTTAAACAAAAAGCAAAACACGTCCAAGCTGCAAACCACAACCACTGAACAGCTTGGAATCTGAAGCACCTTGGACGAGCAACTTGGAGCCCATTCCCTCCAAAGGAACACCTGACCCAATCTTGATGCTGGAATGAGGAAAGCAGATCTGCCTAGAGTGGATGCTGAACTAAGCTGCCTTGGATCCTTGGGACTTCCTGCCCTTGCTGAGGAGGAGATAAAGTGATGAGGAGAAGAGAGAGTGACTGGGAGGGGTGGGAAGAGGAAGGGAGTTTGAACAAGGGGATACATGGATAAAAAAAAATAAGACTTTAGTCATAATGAGAAAAGGGAAAAAAGATTCCAACAAGAATGATAAAAAAAAGAAAAAAGAATAATCAAAGTATTCTAAGATACAGTGCACATAAAAAGACAAGTGAGCTGTGAGTAGATAATATATTCTTCATTAACGCACTGCCTTAGTTCACCTGTTCTATGAAACTAAAAAAGGTTAACAATGGTTACTGTCATAAATGTTAAGGAAAACACTCTCGCTGCCTGCAGAACAACCTGGCATAGATTAACACATACAGCCCACTCTGGTCTCTGGTTTAGCTTTCCACAGCTCCAGGCTCCCATGCCTTCCAAAGTCCAAAGATATCAAATGGAAAATAA
Organism: Sigmodon hispidus; assembly: GCA_004025045.1. Classification (NCBI taxonomy): domain Eukaryota; kingdom Metazoa; phylum Chordata; class Mammalia; order Rodentia; family Cricetidae; genus Sigmodon; species Sigmodon hispidus. Next base: position 125,403 of record PVIH01003933.1, read on the forward strand.
TTGACATAAGTAACTCAGGCTTTCAGCTACATGTAATTGTGACTAGACTGATAAGCCCCATGCTGTTATACCTATACTGGACATGACACAGCCACGGTATAGCATAATCACACTATGTAGGATATAGTCACATCTCAGTTATCAGATTAACTGTCATGATATTGAAGGGTTCATATTTAAATAACCTTTACTTTATGTACTAAAATAAAGATAATAGCAATTTTATTAAATATGCTGCTTCAATTACTCTATTTTGTTATCAGTTACTGCTGACATTTACTATTGTTGACTTCTTACAACACCTCACTTTTAAATTTAAAGTTTTGCTAAGAAAAAGCAACACATACAGAAATATGTGCTATTATAGGCATCCCCTACAGGACTTGGGATGCACCTCCAAAGGTTATTTAAATGACTACACTTTAAAAAGAGAAAACAATTTAACAATAAATACCATTTTTTAAATGTACATACTCCATAACCCAGTGAGTTATCTCATAGGATTTTACTTAGTGGACACAGATCAATAAAACACAGAGTATCTAATAACAGGAAGCTAATTAAATACATTATGTACAACAACTAAAAAAAGGGTGGGCTGAGAGATGGGGCAGCAGTTAAGAGCACTTGCTGCTCTCACAGAGGACAGCTAGTTTCCCAGTACCCATGCTGTGGCTCACATCTTTAAGGACAGTTTCAGGAATCCAACACCTCTCACTAATATTCATAAAACAAAAAGAAGTAGATGCTTAAAAAAGTAAGATAAAATAGCATGTTGCAGTTCTCTGAAAAAAATGGCCCCATAGGCCAATGTTTAACTACTTGGTTGAGATATCTGGATAAGTTTAGGAGCTGTGGTATTGATGGATATAGGTTTGAGGTTTCAAAAGTCACCTGACATTCTCAATTCCTTCTTCCTGCTTAGCCTTTGTGGTTCTAGATGTGGGCTCTCAGCTGTTCCTGCTGCCATGTCTGCTGTAATAGATTCTTATCCTTCTGGAAGCACAAGCCCATGTAAACACCCTCTTCTGTAAGTTGCCGTGGTTATTTTATTTTATAACAACAGAAAGTAATAATATACATAGAGCTGTGAAAAGAGGAAATTGCAGACTTTCAGGAATAATAAAATAGCTCCAAGATTCATACTTTCAAGTAAAAAGGCATGTTTCAAGGCTGAGTATATAGCAGAACCCACATCTATTTGTAAAATGATATAGCTAGATGGTTAACTGTTAAGAGAGCTATATCTATAAAATTTAACACATATTCTGTAAAAATTCAATTAGATACATACTAGTTAACAGAAGGGATAGAGAACAAAAGAAATTTTAACTTCCATTTGCACATCCATCTCACATATGTAGAAGTCAACTTTTCACCACTGAGACAAAACACCTAAGGAATATAGCTGAGAAGACCAGACTTTGTTCAAAGTTTCCTAATTTTTTAGTCTTATGGTGGCTTTGTCCTTTTGCTATGGATGTATGGCAAAACAATGGTGACATGTCTATGTGATATACTAATGCAAAAATGGCGCAAAATCTGTGGGAGTAACCAACCAAAAGTTGACTGGCTTTAAGGCCCACTCCACAAAATGGAGCCCATGACTGACATTGCTCAGGTGGCCAAGAACTTGAGAAGAGATAAGCCATGGGCCTAGAGGAAAATACCATTGTTCTGCTAAAGAAATATAGAAATAGAATGACTCCTAAAGACATTCTCCCGTACCAATAGATCAGTGTCTCACTCAGTCATCATCAGAGAAGCTTCCTCTTGTAGATGAGAACAAATAAAAAGATCTATATCTAGACAATGTGCAGAGAATGAGAGAGGTTGGAATGTTCAGCCCTAAATGGGATGTCTTCATCAAACCCCTCCCCTCAAGGCTCAGGGAATACTGAGGAAGAGGAGGCAGAAAGAATGTAAGAGCCAGTGGAGATGGAAGACACAAGAGATAGTGACTTCGAGACACAACAGGCCTGATGCACATCTGAATTCAAATAGACTATGGTAGCAACTTCACAGGGCCACACCAGATGGGATCCCAGTGCTGAGATCTTCATCCTTGTCTAGAAGGTATCTCCAACTGTCAACTGTTTGCAAAGTCAAAATTAGTTTTCTCCAACAAAGTTCCACTGGGTATACAAACCACACTTAGGGGAAGGTCCCAAGACATCAGTAACAGCCAATAAACATTGACATCTTCTATCATACTAGGGAATGCCAGCGAATTTTAAGTACAAGATTTTAAGAGCTAATAAATGTAAAGAAATCTGTAAGTCCAAGAGAAACTCCTGAGATCAAAATTTAAAACAAGAAGGTAAATAACTGAAGAGGTGTTCCAGAGTTGGGATGTATTAGAAGGTAATGCCTGAGCCAACCACTGACAGCATAAATAGCCTACTGACATGTATCAGAGCTGCACAATATGACTGGTGGGTTCTTCTAGGCACATTTTAGCAAATTTTATTGTGTGCTCCTCAGAACATATTTTTAATCTCATACTGAAATTGGGTTACATATAAGAGATCACTTTCTCCAAATATGTTTAGGATCAAGTGTACTAGGACTTATCTACTGTAAAAAGCAGTACGCTTATAAACTGATAATGAGTATTAACAAAGAAAAACCTTATTTTTAACTATTCATGTGAAATAGAATGTAGAATTGTTTAAAGGTCAGTATTATCATGTTTAGTTTTCCTATAGATGGCATTCAACCAGACCATAAAACATAAAACCATATACAAACTAAAGCACAAATATTAAGTCAAAAATTCCCAACAGATAGTCAAGCCAGGTGGCTGCTACAGGTAGGTCTGTTACTATACAACTACAACTTAGCTCATGGAAACTGATGTTTCCCTTCTAAATATTACTTAGGCTCAACTATATCAAAAGCAGCACCTGAGTGGTAGCTGAAGAGACACAGCTCCAAAGACAGAAAACAAAGCTGAAGAAAACTAACAAGAAGTGGAATTCTCAAGATAAATTCATCCAAATGGAGCATGACCAGCAGATAATATAAGATTCTGAGATTAACTCACAAAGTGAATGGAGCTGGTATTCTATAAAGTGCCCCTGTTTCTACACTCCTGAAACTACCTAACACATGAAGCAGTTCAGAAAACCGTGGTTCGTGAGCTTTAGATGTGGAGGGCTGAGCTGGTGCTGTACCCTACCCTTGCTCTTCTGGGTCAGAGGAAGCAGCAGCAACTGGAACAAGCAAGTCAAAGTAGTAGTGCTCACCTCAAATGCAGGCTGTGTTCTCCAGCAGAGGTCTACCTGAAATTTCCCTTGTGACACAGTCTTCCACAGGGTCTGAATCTTCCCAGTAAGCCTCTAACACTACTAAAGAAAAGTCAGACCTAGCTGAACACTATCCCTAATCTACATCTCTCCCATACATACACTATACAGTCTTCAACCATAAAACAGAACATAAAATTTAGTACATTATCTTATCATTTACAGACATCAGTAATAAAGAAAATAAAACATGAAGAGGTGTACCTGCTTGCTTAAGAACCTAGTAGAAAGGCAAGTGCTAACTAAAGCATAATTCCATTAATCGTGTTTACCAAAATTAGCTTTGTTTTTATTTTAAATCACAGTCCTTAAAGACTCCTGGCCTGTTACCATAATGCCAAAATTTTAAACATTCGTCTCAATTTGGCTATAGATCTCTATACTATTTCTCTTCCTGATATATGCGAGATGTCCTCACAATGTTTATTACTTCAAAAAGAGTGTTTTACCATGTCAAAACCAAAAGAAAAACAAAACACAATACACACCTACAAAGTAAGTTTACCAAGAAATAATTTATCTTCATTGTAAAGCTATGCAAACAAGTTAAATCACCCAAATACATAATAGTCAAAAAACAAAACAAAAAAAAAATTTATTTAATACTGAATTCTTGAACAGCTCTTCTGTAACTAAATTATCATTTGTAAGTACAATGAGAATGGTCCCCATAAGCTTATGTTTGAATGCTTGTTCTGCAGTTCACAGAACTGTCTGGGAAGGACTGGGGGTGCGGCTTTGTTGGAGGAGGTGTGTCACTAGGGGTGGGCTTTGGGGTTTCAAAAGCCCATACCATTCCCAGTTAGTGCTTGCATATTGATTCATATTCTCTCTCTCTCTCTCTCTCTCTCTCTCTCTCTCTCTCTCACACACACACACACACACACACACACACACACACACACAACTAAATAACTAAGACAGTATTACAATTTTAATCTCAAAGACATAAGTAGTAAGCAAACAAAGCATCCTTTGTTTGGTGTCTTACAGTCAATAGTCAAACAGTCAAGTGTTAGAAATCTCTGTTGCATTTTATTTTTTTTATTTAAGATTTTTTCCATTTACATACCATCCAGTGTTCCTCCTCACTCCCCTTCTCCTACTTTCCCCCACCTCTTCCCACCCACCCCCTATCAGCACCTAAAAGGGGGTAAGGCCTCTGTTGAGTAGTCAACACAAGCTAGTATACCAAGTTGAGACAGGACCAAGCCCCTCCTCCCTGTATCAAGGCTGAGTAAGGGCATCCCACCATAGGGAGTGGGCTCTAAAAGGCCAGTTCATAAATCCTGGTCCTATAGCTAGGGGCCTCTTAACAGCTGGATCAATGCAAATGTCACCCTCATTCAGAGAGCCTAGTTCAGTCCCATGCAGGCTCTCCAGCTATCAGTCCAGAGTCCCTGAGTTCCCATTAGTGGTCAGCTGTCCTTGTGATTTTCTCTGTTGTGCCCTTGACACCCCCCTCCCCTTACTCCTCTAGTTGCTCCTCCCTCTCTTCCACTGAACTCCACGAGTTTGGCCAAGTGCTCGGCTGTGAATGTCTGCATCTGCTTCTATCACACATCGGATGTAGGTTCTATGACGACAATTAGCATCATCGCCAATCTGAACACAGCGAAAGGCTAGTTCAGGCATCCTCTCCAGCACTGCCAGGACTCTAAACTATGACCTCCTTGCGGATTCCTGTGGATTTCCCTAGTACCAGGATTCTCTCTAACCCCATAAATGGCTCACCCTGTCAAGACATCTCTTTCATTGCTCTCCCTCTCCATCCTTCTCCCAAATCAAATCTTCATGTTCTCACCCCCTATTCTTTCCCCTCTACTTCCCCCTCCCAGTCTACTCAGGAGATCTTAACTACTTCCCCTTCCTGAGGCAATCTATGTGTACCCTAAGGACATAGTCAGTAAGACAAAAGGGCAGCCTACAGAATGGGAAAAGATCTTTACCAACCCAACTTCCCACAGAGGGCTGATTTACAAAATATACAAAGAATTCAAGAAACTAGACATCAAAACAAACAAAAAGTCCAATTTTAAAATGGGGTACAAATCTAAAGAGAAAATTTTCAACAGAAGAATCTGAAATGGTCAAAAGACATTCAAGGAAGTTCTCAACAATCCTTAGCCATCAGAGAAATGCAAATCAAAATGACTTTGAGATACCATCTTATACCTGTCAGAATGGCTAAGATCAGAAACACTGATGAGAGCCTCTGCTGGAGACAATGTGGAGAAAGAGAACACTTCTCCACTGCTGGTGGGAATGTAACCTTGTACAGCCTCTCTGGAAATCAGTATGGCAGTTCCTCCGAAAACTGAGAATCAGCCTTCCTCAGGACCCAGAAATACCCCTCTTGGCATGAACCCAGAAGATGTTCAACCACACTATAAGGACTCTGTTGCATTTTAAACTGTAAATTATCTGAATTAAACTATCCTAAGCATTCATAAATCCTATAGGTCAAATCCATCTAAATATGCTCTGAGATACAATTATAAAAAGTGGCACACTGTGGCATATATCAATCATGCTTGGACGACTTCCTTCTGGACATGGCAGAGCTAGATTGGCAGGTGGAGAACTTCTCTATGTAGTACGTAGAAATTAAGATCTTTTATTTATTTGACTATCATGAAAAACAAATAAAATGAAGAACAGCTCTAGTTGCCTTGGAAAAACACACCTTTTAAAAATAATCACAGCATGCCTACTTTAAGGTATTCACTTTTTATGTTAAGTTACCAGGGACTTATCACAAGAGATGCCCAGTGAGAATGCTGAGGCCAATAATAACTAAGACACTTGAGAAGAGTTAAGTGGGAGCACTGTCATCTTCTGGACTTCAAAACTCACAGTCAGGAACTCAGACAAGGTAGTGTGTTGGCAAGGCTATATAATTCTAGAAACAAAGCTACGTTACAAACTCAGGGAGACAGAAACATAACTCATGACAAAGCTGGGAGAGGGGGCATTTCCTTAACTGATACATGTTAGTATGGTGATTAAAAACACGAATCAACTTGGCATCAAGTACTAATCAACAGAAAAGAATAAAAGATTTACACCAATCAGTAAGTATCAAAACATCACAATATTAAAATATCAATTATCAATTATTTCAATTCAGAATGTAGAAAATATTTGAAGTATACCTGTATACTGCCAAATTCCACGTTCTCATAATGAAAATGTGCACATTCAGCCATCTTTGGAAAGTGTCCCTTGGTGAAAGGTAACCTAAAATACATGAAAGTAAATCTGAAACAAGGTACATGACTACTCACAATGAGTATAAAGACCATGGGTTTCAGAGATCGTGCAAGCAAAAATACTTAATAAGTACATGCATGTGAGCCACAAACATTCACACAAAACCTTTCAGAAACACGTGGAACCAGATGAATACTGCACTGAGTATGTAGACAGCAATCAAAAACTGAGACATTAAGTCTCTTAACCTTGTTTTAAGTTGAGGCTCATAGAAAAGCCCGACCTTTGGCAAACTAACCGTGAACTGCCTACTTCTACAGAGAAGCAGGATTCACAACACAAAGCACACCAGACTTTACCTGTGGATGTTGTCACAGCCCATCAGTCCGGGAGTGCTGGACCTGGGTACAGAATGAACATTTTTATCCTTACCTTCCCTAGACTGACACTTGAAGCTTATTTCCCTGTTTAGCCTTCCTTTACCAGACCTCCTGTTAAAACTACTCTGGTACTTCAAACTTTCTGTTTGTTCATTTGTTTGTTTGTTTTCGAGACAGAGTTTCTCTGTGTAACAGTTCTGGTTGTCCTGGAACTTACTTTGTAGATCAGACTGACCTTGAACTCACTGAGAGCTGCCTTTCTCTGCCTCCCTAGTGCTGGGAATAAAGGCATGTGCCACCACCACCTGGCTTTCCATGTAACTTTCAACTCTAGACATCCTGTCAGGCTTCTTAAAGGCAAGTCTAGGATTCCAAAATTCAATCAATAAGGATGAATTTCCTTAATAAATGAGGTTATGCATTACTGGTACAGAGGCATGTCTAGATGTTTCTGTTAAACAAATGAAACTTAAAAGGCAACAATATATAAGGATGAAAAATAAAATGCATTTTTAGGAAACTGGCTTGTGTTCGACTAAAATGGGATGTCTTTCTGTATGCTGTGAAATACCATTGGATAATAAAGGAACTGTTTGAGCCTATGGCAAGTTAACTTATAGGCAGGCAGAAAATCCAAGCATAGATAAAAGGGAAGGAAGGGGAGTCAAGGAAAGATGCTGTGAGGAGGAGGATGTAAAGAAATTCAGGTAAGCAACAGGCCATGTGACAAGACAGACTAAAGAAAATGGGCTAAAATGCAAGAGCTAGCTAGCATTATGCCTGAGCCATAAGCCAAACAGCAGGTAATTAATAAAAGACAGTGTGATTACTTCGGGCTACGCAGCAGCGGGCTGCGAGTGGATCTGAACCTTGGGGTTAGGCTGGAATGTTCAGGCCAGAAATATCATACTACATTAGATCCTTGTAAAGTTCACTGTTGGATTACAATGTAAGGCTTAACAGTATAAATTGTTACATGTATAGAAAGATCTGATCTAAATAAAATATTCCCCCAAACCAAGGAACAGACACCATTTGTAGGCATGTGCATGGAGCCCACTTCTGGCTATACTTACTTCTTCACGTGCTTAACCTTCATACTTGCGGTGCTGCCACAAGCCTTAAGAGTAAGATCTCCAGGGATCTCCGGGACATCTGCTCCTCTTGCCTTAGACAATAAAGACAAAGGAGAGCTATAGTGACTCTGTTAGTATTGACACTTCTTTTTATAAAAATAGGCTACAGATAAAGTTTTACTGTTTCTTCTGAATCTGCATTTATAAGAAACGTTTTGATTTAATAATTTTCCTTTAAATTGTAAACTTACTGAACAAAAATATTAAATTTAAATAACTGAGTTTGCCATGTAAGGGAAAACTTACATGAAAAAATAAGAATTTTCATGTTCTTGTCATAAAATTTTATGATCAGTTTTTAGGATTCTCAGTACAAACTAAAATCCCTCTTAGGAGTTACTGGAATGAAATAAGCCTGGTTACATTACAATTACCAACAAAAGTTAAAAATAGTATTATGAACAATAAAACTACAGGTATTTCTCACTTCAAAATCTGAAGGTGGTATGTGGTACTGCCAGCATACTCGTCAGTCCACCACAGTTTACAAAGATGACTTTGAAAGTCAGTGAAATATTCACCTAATTAAAAACAACTAGGATCAAGAGATTCATAACAGTCTAAAAAAAGAATGAAATAAAATTTAAACCCAAGTATCTATCATAAGTAATTCATTCTCATAGCCTAGATCAGAACATTAATGCTTCATACAAAGTAATGCTTAGAACAGAAAAATAGCATGCCACCTGGTTCAGCTGCACCAGATACACTCATGGTATGCTGAGAGGAAAGCCACAGCCTTTCACCATCTACGTAGCCCAAGCTGGACTCAGGCTAACAACCCTCCTGCCTCTGCTACCTAGCTCAATAATCACAACCTTAACTAAATTGTTTTTTTTTTCTTATAAAACTAGTCAATATAGTTTGGATAATGTTAGAAATGTTTCAACTACATGAGATGACTGAGTGAACTTGTAAGAATTGGTTCTTCCTATATTGCCATAAGCAGAACTAATTTTTTCATTTTTTTTCCTCTCCTTAGCAATGTTAACTATTATTAAGACCTTCATTTCAGGCTGGAGAGATGGCTCAGAGGTTAAGAGCACTGACTATTCTTCCAGAGGTCCTGAGTTCAATTCCCAGCAACCACATGGTGGCTTGGAACTATCTATAATGAGATCTGGTGCTCTCTACTATATACATAATAAATAAATAAATCTTAAAAAAAAAAAAACCTTCATTTCAGGGCCAATCTTCGTAGATGTTCCTTGATTCTTTTCAAGGTCTTCAAAAACAAGAGAAGATGTGTACTATATTATTTCTATATTGTTTTTATTGTGTGCGTAAGAGAATGCATGCATGTGAGGAAATACACTGTTCACTCACCAGTTGTGATGTAATACTATTTTCATTTCAGGTTTTATCATATGTGATCACTTTTTCAACAATGCTGTCTATAGTGCCTTTTTTTGTTTTGTGTCATTGTGAAGTATCTTTCTTTGCCACTTTCTTCTTTATTATATTATGGATGTATTACGAAAACTACATAATCAATGAATACATTCAGCGGAGTAAAAATGCAGACCACAAAGCCAATGTCTCTAAGTTAACAAAACAAACAAAAACACTTTTAGAAGGATAATGCAACCACTGGAACAACTTCTTACAAAAGCTGGGTGAGAAATGGTTTCACTGGACACCAGGCTGTAGGTCAAGTGTTGTAGTTCACTTGCTTTTGTAGTAACCTTTATGGGATTGTGCCCATGTATGAGCAGAGTTGTGTAGACACTGGCCATAGGTCTAAAATTACGCATCAGCTGACCCTTTAAGAAAAAGTTTCTCAACTTGTCTAACAGGTGATTCCCCCATTTTCTTTTTTAACATGTCCCTATTTTGATATTTTAAGGTATTTTAGTACTGGAATAACTGATGAATGTTGACAATTGCTAAGAGAATACCTAGGATCATAAAAAAAACTTTCTCAATAAGGAAAAATTAATACTAGATCAAATAATACAACAGACTTATAAAATGGTTGAGTGAGTCCAAATGGCAATTGGAAAACAGATTTATTTACTGCATTCTTTTTTTTAAAAAAAAAAAAAAAAAAAACTTTATTTATTTTATTTATTTGCCTTGGTGTTTGCCTGGAACTGGAACTACAGACAGTTGTTAGCTGCCAAGTGGGTGCTGGGAATCGAACCCGAGTCCTCTGGAAGAGCAGACGGTGCTCTTAACGGCTGAGCCATCTCTCCAGCCCCTATTTACTGCATTCTTAGGAATATAATGGATGGTTTGAAACAGTGGTTCTTATTGAAACCAGTGGTGGTTTAAATAAGAATCGCCTCACAGGCTCCTATATGTTTATGCTTTGTGACCAGGGAGTGGAACCATTTGATAGGGTAAGAAGGATTAGGTCTGACCTTGCTGAAGAAAGTGTGTCACTGAAGGCCTAATGAAGGAAGGAAGGAAGGAGGGAGGGAGGGAGGGAGGGAGGGAGGGAGGGAAGGAAGGAAGGAAGGAAGGAAGGAAGGAAGGAAGGAAGGAAGGAAGGAAGGTAGGTAGGTAGATTGGTTGGTTTCTGTTTACTAGAAACTTCCTTTAATCTGCCCCAAAGGTCAACTACCTAACAGTCTGTATCACCCAAGACCTGCCATGTGGTCATACAAAGTCTTTCTGCTTTTCTGCCATTTTGCTCTTCTCTCTGCCCTGAGAGACAGCCTTAGCAATATAACACCCAATAACTCTTTCTTCCTGCCCATAAAATGGTCTAGTTTGGTAGTTTCACTGTGTCCCTTGCTTACATTTGGTGCTGAGACCCACAAAAGCCTCTGTTTACCCAGAACAACCCTTCTGTTTATCTGGCACAAGTCCTTCTGTTAAGGACAAAGTCACCAGTACTGCCATTTGAAGAGGGGAGTGTGTGGCACTTAGACCTAACACCTAGTATTCATGATTTAGGAAGAACTTTAAAAGACCAGTTTTAAAAATAAAACAAAAGGATAAGACAAGGCTTCAATAAGGACATTACTAATGATCTAACAGCCAATAAGAATATGAAGCAATGGTATATGCAAATAACTGTCACAGAAACAAAAAGGATTATGTGGGAGTCTATCATATATACAAAAGAATACAGATACAAAAAGCACATCCATGTTGCAGGATTTCATGTACAAGAGGAATAGATACAACTGGTATAAAAAGTTGACAGAGAGATATCCATGAGATTTCTAAAACTTTTTTTTTAGATTTATTTATTATGTGTACAGTATATAGAAAAGGACACCAGATGTCATCATAGATGGTTGTGAGCCACCATGTGATTGCTTGGAACTGAACTCAGGACCTCTAGAAGAACAGCCAGTGTTCTTAATCACTGAGCCATCTCTCCAGCCCCGAGATTTCTAAATTTTATACAGCATTCTATGTTCAAATCTTGTTCATGTTCATACATTAAGAAAACAAGTCATTTCATCAATACAAATTAAGACTTGTTGAGGGGGAGAAGGGTGGTGCATACCTTAATATCAGCACTAGGGAAGCAGAGGCAAGTATATTTCTGTGAGTTCCAGGCCATCCTCACCTAAAAATCTAGTTCTAGAACAGCCAAGCCTACACAAAGAAGCTCTGTCTCAAAAAAACCCACAAAAATTATTGCTTCTCCATATGTAAATAGGCTTTCAATAAAGAGTACATAAAAAAATAAATGGTGAAATGGCAGACATCAGTATAATAGAAAATTGTAGACCAGTTAGAAAACAGCAAAACAAACTTATTTTACTAATAGAAGTAAATAACTAAATTAATTTTGTCCTAAAAGTACAAGGGTGATACAATATTTTTAAATCCATGCATTGTCTTTCATTCTTTTTTCCCCTTCTTCATTTATTTTGTATTTATCAAGAAAAACAGTAAAATGAATTTAAAATGCTGATAAGTTAACAACTACAAAGAAGATAAAAATCATAAGCATGACTTATCAAGGGTGATAATGCAAATAAGATTGCTACACATATATTTACTTTGTGTTCAGCTTTCCCTCTGAATTTTTTTTCCATCCCTGTATATCCTTATTCAAGGTCCCTTCCCCCTCCCGCCACATCAGGTCATTTTTTCTTCTCCACAACTCCCCACTGACCCAATAAAGCTTAGTTCAGTCTGCACTCCTGGCAAATCCAGTTTTGTCCCCCCTCCCTCAAGAGTGAGACAGGTGTTCCTATAGTTGGAGTGGGATCAGAAGGGTCAGTCCAGGGTATTTCTGATCCCAAGCTGTTCAGTGGTTGTGGTTTGCAGCTTGGGCATGCTTGGCTTTTTTTCTTGTTTGTTTGTTTAGAGACCACTAATGAGTGAGTACATGCCCTGCTTATCTTTCTGAGTTTGTGATACCTCGCTCAGGAGGATATTCTCCAACTCCATCCATTTGCCTGCGAATTTTAGGATATCATTTTTTCTTACTGCTGAGTAGTATTTCATTGTGTAGATATACCACAGTTTGTTAATCCATTCTTCAGTTGAGGGACATCTAGGTTCTTTCCAGGTTCTTGCTATTACAAATAATGCTGCTATGAACATAGTTGAGCTAATACCTTTGGAGTGTGAATGTGCCTCTTTAGGGTATACACCCAGAAGTGGTATTGCTGGGTCCTTGGGGAGATTGATTCTCAATTTTCTGAGAAACCGTCATATTGCATTCTAAAATGGCTGAACAAGCTTACACTCCCACCAACAATGGAGGAGTGTTCCCCTTGCTCTCCATCCTCTCCAACATAGGAAGTCATCTGTGCCTTTTATCTTAGCCAATCTAACAGGTGTCTGGTGGTATCTCAAAGTTGTTTTGATTTGCATTTCTCTGATGGCTAAAGATGATGAGCACTTTTTCAGGTGCCTTTCAGCCATTCGTAGTTCCTCTGCTGAGAATTCCCTTTCTAGATCTGTACCCCATTTTTTGATTGGGTTATTCAAGGTTTTGGGCTCTAGATTCTTGAGCTCTTTATATATCTTAAAGATCAGTACTCTATCACGTGAAGGGTTGGTGAAAATCTTTTCCCATTCTGTAGGCTGTCATTTTGTCCTATTGACAGTGTCCTTAGCTTTGCAGAAGCTTCTCAGCTTCAGGAGACCCCACTTATTGATTTTTGGTCTTAGTGTCTGTGCCACTGGTGTTATATTTAGGAAGTGGTCGCCTGTGTCAATTCTTAGAAGTGTATTTCCCACTTTCTTTTCTATAAAGTTCAAAGTGGCTGGGTTTATGTTGAGGTCTTTGATCCACTTGGATTTGAGTTTTGTGCAGGGTGACAGGCTTGGATCTGTTTGCATTTTTCTACACACTTCCATCCAGCTATGCTTACACCATTTGTTAAAGATACTATCTTTTTTCCATTGAATGTTTTGGGCCTCTTTGTCAAAGATCAGGTGTTCGTAGGTTTTTTGGTTAATGCCTAAATCCTCAATTCTATTCCATCGATCCACAAGTCTGTTTTTATGCCAGTACCAGGCTGTTTTTATTACTGTACCTCTATACTATAACTAGAAGTCAGGGATGGTGATACCTCCTGAGGTTCTTTTGCTGAGTAAAATTGTTTTGGCAATCCTGGCTTTCCTGTTATTCCAAATGAAATTGAGTATTGTTCTCTCAAGGTCCAAAAAATATTGTGTTGGGACTTTGATGGGCAGTGCATTGAATCTGTAGAGTGCCTTTGGTAGAATTGCCATTTTCACTATGTTGATCCTACCTATCCAGGAACATGGGAGAGCTTTCCATTTTCTGATATCCTCTTCAATTTCTTTCTTTAGTGATTTAAAATTTTTGTCAAATAGATCTGTTACTTCTTTGGTTATAGTTATTCCAAGGTATTTAATGCTATTTGCAGCTATTATAAAGCGTAATGGTTCCTTTATTTCTTTTTCAGCTCTTCTATCTTTAGTGTATAGAAGGGCTACTGATTTCTTTGAGTTAATCTTGTATCCTGCTACCTTGCTGAAGGTGTTTATCAGCTGTAGCAGTTCCTTGGAAGAATTTTGTGGGTCACTTATGTATACAATCATATCATCTGCAAATAGAGATAGCTTCACTTCTTCTTTTCCAATTTGTATCCCCTTAATCTCTTTTCGTTCCCTTATTGCTTTAGCTAAAACTTCAAGAACTATATTGAATAGATAAGGGGAGAGAGAACATCCTTGTCTAATTCCTGAATTTAGTGAGATTGCTTTGAGTTTTTCTCCATTAAGTTTGATACTGGCTGTCGGGTTCTTGTAAATCGCCTTTATTATATTTAGGTATTCTCCCTGTATTCCAGATCTCTCCAGGGCTTTAATCATAAAGGAGTGTTGGATTTTATCAAAGGCTTTTTCAGCATCTAAGGATATAATCATGTGGTTTTGTTCCTTTAGACTGTTTATATGATGGATAACATTTACAGTTTTTCGTATGTTAAACCAGCCCTGCATTTCTGGGATGAAGCCTACTTGGTCATGGTGGATGATATCTTTTATACAATGTTGTATACGGTTTGCCAAAATTTTGTTAAGGATTTTCGCATCGGGGGCTGGAGAGATGGCTCAGCGGTTAAGAGTACCGTCTGCTCTTCCAGAGGACCCGGGTTCGATTCCCAGCACACACATGGCAGCTCACAACTGTCTGTAGTTCCAGTTCCAGGCAAAACACCAAGGCAAATAAATAAATAATAAATAAAGTTAAAAAAAAAAAAAGAATTTTCGCATCAATATTCATAAGGGAAATTGGTCTGTAATTCTCCTTCTTTGTTGTGTCTTTGAGTGGCTTAGGAATTAGGGTAATTGTGGCCTCATAAAAGGAATTTGGCAATATTCCTTCAGTTTCTACTGTGTGAAATAGTTTGAGGAGTAAAGGTAGTAATTCTTCTTTGAATGTCTGGTAGAATTCGGCACTGAAACCATCTCGACCAGGGCTTTTATTTTTGGGGAGGTTTTTAATGACAGCTTCAATTTCCTTAAGGGTTATAGGCCTGCTCTTCATTAAATTTTGGTAGGTGGTACCTGTCTAGAAAGCTGTCCATTTCTTCTAGGTTTTCCATTTTTGTGGAATACAGATTTTCAAAATATGATCTGGTTATTCTCTGTATTTCCTGGGGGTCTGTTGTTATGTCCCCCTTTTTGTTTCTGATTTTGTTGATTTGAACACTCTTTCTCTGTTTGTTGATTAGTTTGGCTAAGGGCTTATCTATCTTGTTAAATTTCTCAAAGAACCAACTCTTAGATTCATTGATTCTTTGTATTGTTCTTTTTGTTTCAATTGTATTGATTTCAGCTCTAAGTTTGATTATTTCCTGCCATCTACTCCTTCTAGGTGAGTTTGCTTCTAATTGTTCTAAGGCTTTCAATTGTGCTTTTAGGTCTCTAGTGTGGGATTTCTCAAGGTTTTTCATATAGGCATCTAGCGCTATGAATTTTCCTCTTAAGACTGCTTTCATTGTGTCCCACAAGTTTGGATACATTGTGGATTCATTTTCATTGAATTCTAGGAAGACTTTGATTTAATTAAGAAAATTTCTTCCTTGACCCAGAGATGATTCAGCTGAGTGATGCTTAGTTTCCATGAGTTGGTAGGCTTTCTTTGGGTTTTGATGTTGTTGAACTCTAAATTTAGGCCCTGGTGGTCCGATTTGTTACAAGGGACTATTTCCATTTTTTTGTATCTGTTGATATTTGCTTTATGACCAATTATGTGGCCAGTTTTAAGGAAAGTTCCATGAGGAGCTGAGAAATATGTATATTCCTTTGCGTTTGGGTGGAAGCTTCTGTAAATATCTATTAAATCCAGTTGCATCATAACCTCTTTTAGACTCCTTATTTCTCTGTTGAGACTCTGTCTGGTTGATCTATCCTGGGTTGAAAGTGAGTATTGAAGTCTCCCACTATTAGGTTGTAAGAATTGATGTGGGATTCGAGCTTTAGCAGTGTTTCTTTTACATAGGTAGGTGCCCCTATATTAGGGGCATAAATATTTAAGATTGAAATTTCCTCTTGACCAATTTTTCCTGTGATGAGTAAGTAGTGCCCATCTTGGTCCCTTTTAATTGCTTTTAGCTTAAAGTCTACTTTGTTAGATATTACGATTGCAACCCCCGCTTGTTTCTTAGGACCATTTGACTGGAAAATCTTTTCCCAACCCTTTATTCTAAGCCTGTGTCTGTCTTTGCGATTGAGGTGTGTTTCTTGTAGGCAACAGAAGGATGGCTTCTGTTGTTGTATCCATCTTGTTAGTGTGTGACGTTTCATAGGAGAGTTGAGACCATTGATATTAAGGGAAATTAGTGACCACTGATTCATATTTCCTGCCATTTTTGGTGGTAACTTGTTTATATTTCCTTTCTCTAGGGTATTCTTCTGTGGACTTATTGATTGTTTGTGATTTCGTGGGTGTATCTGGGGTCCTTAGGTTGGAGTTTTCCCTCTAATACTCTCTGTAGTGCTGGATTGGTAGATAGATATTCTTTCAGTCTGACTTTGTCCTGAAATACCTTGTTTACTCCCTCTATGGTGATTGATAATTTTGCAGGGTATAGTATTCTAGTTTGGCAGCCATGCTCTTTTAGCATCTGTATAACTTCTGACCAAGCCCTTCTAGCTTTCATCGTTTCCATTGAATAGTCAGGCGTTATTCTGATGGGTCTGCCTTTATATGTGAGTTGGCCCTTTTCTTGTGCAGCTCTTAAATTTTTTTTCTTTGTTCTATATGTTTTGTGGCTTGATTATAATGTGGTGCTGACTTTTTTTGCAGTAATATCTATTTGGTGTTCTGTAAGCTTTTTGTATCTTTATAGGCATTTCCTTCTTCAGGTTAGGGAAGTTTTCTTGTATGATTTTATTGAAAACATTATCTGTGCCTTTGAGCTGGTATTCTTCTCCTTCTTCTATTCCTATTATTCTCAAATTAGGTCTTTTCATGGTGTCCCAGATTTCCTGAACATTTTGAGTTATGGCTTTTTTAGTTTTACTATTTTCTTTGACTGATATATCTACTTGAGCTACTGAGTCTTCCACTTCGGAGATTCTATCTTCCATCTCTTAAACTCTGTTATGCTTGTATCTGTGGTTCCAGCTTTTTTCTTTAGATTTTCTATTTCCATCTTTGCCTCATTTTGTGCCTTTTTTTATTGCTTTTATTTCAGCTTTTAGTTCCTGGCATGTTTCTTTCATAGATTTGTTCATCTCTTCCAATTTTTTGTTTGTATTTTCTTCTATTTCTTTAAGGCTATTTTTCATATCTTCTTTGAGAGCTTCGATGATCATCAAAAAGGAATTTTTGGTATTGCTTCCTTCTGTTTCCTCTTCATTGCTCAGTTCAGGTCTTGTATTTGTAAGGTCGCCACTTTCTTTTGCAGTTACCTTGTTGTTCTTTGTATTATTATGTAAGTTTTTACACTGACGTTTGCCCATGGCTTCAGTGGTTCACGATTAGGTGGCTCCTGGTCAGTTGTGGCACTCGGGCTTGTGTGCCTCCTGTAACCTCTCTGGACGGGGTCCTAGTCTGTCCTTCAGGGACACCAGTCGTTATCTGTTCGCTCAATTGGAGGTGGAGGTGGGTAGCCATGCAAATTCCCTCAGCAGCAGCTGTGGGTATGGTGACAGGCAGACTTTATCTGTGCCTGCTACAGAGTGTACTGGGACTCACTCTGCAGACAGCACCCAGTCCCAGAAGTGGAACAGGAACCGATGGGAGCTCACCTCTCCCTCCCTGGCTGGGATATAGGTGCTTGGACCTGGTGACCCCTCCTCACCTCTGGGCGGGGCCTGAGTCTGTACTTCAGGGACCCCTGTTGCTCAGTTGGAGGTAGAGGTGGGTAGCCTTGCAAATTCCCTCAGCAGCAGCTGGGAGGAACGTGACAGGCAGACTTTATCTGAGCCTGCTACCGTCTTTCATTCTTGATTATAATTAAAATGAATAGGAAAAACATTAGCATATATACTTGATATACACATTTTATTAGATAATACTCAACATGTTTTCATGATGAGTCTGTCTGCAGTGATTATGGCTGAGGTTTGTAGACCAAAGACACTCACTCATCTCTGTCTCTCACATCTTACCAAGACTGAACTGCCTGCCTTTCTGCCATTTTTATCTTACATTGGCACAAATACAACTGTCTATACAAGGGAATAATCATGACTATAAATCAATCGGCGACCTATTGCTGTAAAGTGGTCCTCACCAGGCCGCCTTAAAGCCCTAAATATGAATGTGCATGTGTGTTTTGCCTAAAAAGTAGAAGAGTAAGCAAAAACTAATTTGAATGTTTACCAGTCGGGAAAACAGAAAAAGGGAAAAAGACAGAATGTTCCTATTTTGAGATTTTGGGCCACATAAATGACTTAAATATCAGTAAAAATAGATTAAAATGGGAAAAGGCAGCACTCTCTAGAAATAGAGAATGAAACAAAACAAATGATGCTAATTATGTTCATGGCTAAGCCCGGAATGGGATTACTTCAACTGGCAATAAAGTAAAACAATATAGCCCTACAAGGATATTTCCTACAAGTGAAACAACATGTTTCTATAAAACTGACATTCCTATTTTGAAACTATTAAAGGAGAAAATGGGCCAGTGAGATGGCTCAGCAAGTAAAGTCCTGATTTCACAAGTCTGACCACCTGAGGTCACTCCCTTAACCACAGTGGGAGGAGAAACCCAGCTTCTTAAAGTTGTCCTCCAACTTACATATGTATACCATGGCACACATGTGCTTGTTCTCACATACACATCACACAAAAACACATACAGTAATAATAAATAAAATTAGGATTTAGAAGAAAAATAAAAATGGAAGAGTAGAGCAAATAAGAAACTACTAAAGTCCCTAAAAACTTCGATGCAACAAACAGTAATATTAAACAGAAATCTGGGTAGCAATCTGTAGTTCTTTCTGCTGCATACATGATAATGATGTGTGGATGTCTGCACACTGCTCTGATGATAAGCATGGCAAGGCTGTCCTAGAACTCCAGTCTTTTGTGAAGCGCCTGTTGATGAGGGTTTAAGGTGAGTTCTACATGAACACACTGCAGTGTTAAATACTGAATGTGAAGTAATCGTCAATTACTGCATAAAAATGTGTAACAGAAAGAAGTAGTTGTTGTCACAGGACCTTCGTTCCTTTCTGAACACTTTTATGAAAGATATATAAAAACACATGCCATGTTTATCAAATGTACAGACCGAAGACAACAGAAAGGGAAAGTGATGCTAAATGCTAAAGGAGAACAATGAGCTGCAAAGACAAACTGGAATGAATGAGTGCCAGGGTCACCGAGGATCAGACTTAAAACCCTAAACTCCTGTTTAAAGTCCTACTGTGTAAGGACAGAGGTGGGAATATGCTCTGTTTGATAAGAACTTCGTAACAAAAACTAAGGCCAAAATCTACCAGATCCTTAATATTAGCCAAAGGGATTTCCTTCCAGTAAAAAGCAAGTAAGTAATCTTTAGTAATACACATCCATAACAAGGCAAGCATTTGCTGCTCTTACAGTCTGAGAATAAGGAACAACTGCTCCATCCAACTAAAACACATTTTGATTTTGAAATCATGAAGAAACAGGACGATCGATTTTGTTCTGTCTGTTTTTACTGTTCCCTAACCCCCACAAAACTGCTCTACCATCATCACTGGTGCAGGTAACAGAGAGACTTTCAAGTAACTGATTTTGTGATCACATATGCAAATAAAGCAGTCAGCAATGTTGCCTGGTTAACTGCAATGTCATCCAGCAGTAATGTAACGTACTATATTCTGAAACAGAGATGAAATCCAGCTACTTCCACACTCACTGCCTTGGTGCATCCTCAAGCAAGCCTTTTTCATACCTGTGGGTGTGAGCCTTCTTCAAAATGCAGTGAATCCATATTGACATGTATCAGAACATTAATAAGGATTATAGAGTTTAAAAATTCTATTCTTTGAGAATCTTATACATGAACACATTGTTTTTAATCATAACTAACCCAGGTGGTCCCTCCAAACTTTTGAACAAAAGACAAAGGAGAAAAATACAGTATGTAAAAATTGTTTATCACAGAACTCAAAGAAATCTGACCCAGCTGCTCCCCTGCCACAAAGAAACTGAGGCCAAGAAAGAACAGTAGTTTACAGTGTTAGTCACAATATTTTAATTAAATTGGCAAGTAATTTGGGGATCTCCATACGCTTTAGTCAGCACTTCTCTATCTTAAGATTCTTTAAAAAAAAAAAAAAGAAAAACGCATCATGAAGTTATTTTCTAAAATAAAAAAATATGAAACAAATTTAGAACTCTATTAACTAAAGAGCTATATTCAACTTCATGAAATATTATATAACATTAAATATGTTTAATATTTTTAATTCTTTTTTATTCTTAGAGATTTACTTTTATTATCTTTAATTATGTGTACAGGTGTTTGTATCTATATGGGGATATGTGCAGTTGAATACAAGACCCTAAGAGGACAGAAGCTGGAAGCCTGATACCCAAAAACTGGAATTACAGACAGTTGTAAGCCACTACCTGGTGCTGAGAGTCAAACTTGGGACCGCTGGAAGAGCACTGCTGAGCCATCTGTCTGATCCCATAGTATTGTTTTTGTGTTAACAGTAGCAACATACAGAATACATAAATTACCCCCAAGCAATTGGTTTTATGAATATTGACAAATTTAAAATTTTTGCACTATCTCTATTTTCATCAATTAATATGTGTCAAATACATTATGAAGTATAAAAGCCAAAGAAAACATCTAACACTGCTGTAGGTAAAATTCTAAAACAAACCTTCTGCCTACTTCTCCATTAATTCATTTATCTGGGTACTTCAGAGAAGTGATGCTGCAGATGAAATTAAAGGCTCAGGCCAGTCAGTATTAAAACACCTTATTTATCTGGGACAGCAATCCCAAAGTATATTTTCCCAACCTAGTAACAGTAAAGATAGTCAAAGAAGACTACTGCTAGCTTTGTAGGCTGAAAGGACCATGTGAGAATAATTCAGATTGCTTAAAAGAGCAGAGACCGGTTCTTCTCTGACAGTCAGGAAAGAAACATGGACCTCAGACCTAGAACAAGGAACTACTGTCTGCCCACCACCTGAATCAGGCAGGAAATTGAATGCTCACAGTGTCTCCAGAAGAAAGCTCAGCCCAGAGGGTGCTGTTTCTGTGTTATTAGACCCAAAACAGAACACATTCCACCTGCCCAACTTAAGAGAATGAGAAATAATGAATGACTACTATTTTCAGCCCCTAAGCTTGTGATAAAACTATCTGAAAATAAATTTAAAAATCTGATCATATGTTGGCATTTTCTACTTTTGCTCTCTTAAGATTCAGGCTTTTTTTTTTTTTTTTTTTTTTTTACATCAGCTTTATTTCTTGTATTTAGCACTTGAAGGAGAACACAGTCACTGTTAAAGTAATGTCATACATTTTATTTCTAAATAATGTTTTCTAAAAAATTCTGCCTAAAATAGAGTGATAACAGAGGAAATCTTTTACATCTTAAACTACTGGGAAACAGTAAACAAAATTTTAATAGTTGTCTCTATGTGACAGAGTTGCACCTATATCGCCAGCCATAGGGGATGTGCCGGCTAACTTTGTGTCAACCTGAAAAAGCTATATTTACTGGAGGGAAGGAGCCCTAACTGAGAAACTGCCTCCTCATAAGGCTGAGCTGTAAGCAAGCCACAGAGCATTTTCCTAATTAGTGATGGAGGGCCTAGTCCATTGTGGGTAGACTCATCCCTGGGCTGGTGGTCCTGGGTTCTATAAGAGAGCAGGCTGAGCAAGCCATGAGCAACAAGCCAGTAGGCAGCACCCCTCCATGGCCTCTGCATCAGCTCCTGGCTCTAGGTTCCTGCTCTGCTTGAGTTCCTGTCCTGACTTCCTTTGATGATGAACTGTGAGTGCAAAGAACCCTCTCCTCCATAAGCTGCTTTTGGTCATGGTGTTTCATCACAGCAATAGTAACCCTAAGTAAGACATGCCTACTGTGTTCCCAGGATTTAGGAAGCTGAGGCAGAAGGATCATGAGATAGAGCAGACTGGGCTACATAGCAAGAACCAGCCTGTAGTGGTCTGAATAAGCAATGACCCCATATACTCCAGCATTTAAATGTGTCCCCAGATTGGTGGAGCTGTGTAGGGAGGTACTAGAATCTTTAGGGTTAAGCACTGTTAGAGGAGATAGGTCACTGGGGCAGGACTGGCCCACCTCCATTTCACACTCTCAGTTTTCCATGTGATGAAATGTAAACAACTAGCTTCCTGTTCTGGCTGCCTGCCACCGGGCCTTCCTTGTCATTATAGATTCACTCTCCAGAACCATAAAGAAAAGACAACTCTTCTATAGCAGAAAGAGAGAAGGAGAGAAGGAGGGAAGGAGGGACAAAGGGAGGGAGGAAGAGCTAGGACTCTGAGAGATAAATAATGGTAACAGGAACATTTACTTCCCAATGCCTGGACACCACCGACAAGGCCCAGCAGCACACTAGCCAATTAAGTTTCCTAGCGTCATAAACAGACAAGAACTGGAAACCAGAAGCAGGAATTAAAGGAGACTACAAACAGATTTAAGGCCCTACAATTTATAGGCCATACAAACAGCGATAAGGAAAATATAGTACTGCTTCAGTTCAACTATCTACTTCTGACTGAAAATAAAAGGATGAGAAGACCAGAGCAAACCAGTAACCATGATACCTTGAAAACGATGGTGAAGAAAGTGGCTTTGCAGCAGCAGAGTTGCCTAAAGGTTCACTTCTACTAGAGACATCTCAGAGAACCAATTAACAGCAGGGGAAATTATTCAAAGGCAACGTTTGAAACAATTTAGAAAAATTATTAGCAAGCACCATTAAGATAATTATCACAACTCCTCTGCTAGGCAACAGCTGGTTAATCAACCTAAATTAGCACATTTACATATTAGAGAATTTATGCTTTTTTATAACTGAGTTTCATCTTCTCCCCCTCATTTTACATCACTCCTCTGTTCTAGCTGTTTAAAATAATTCTGCTTCTTCAGATTATATTTGGTCCTAACAATACATATAATTTTATTATGCATTTTTATAAAATGTTCTGGGAAAGTCTATGACAGTATATATTATCTTTACAGGTACTGTATCTGTAATGTCTGTTCTAGTTTTCTGTCTGTTGTGGTAAAAACCAACTTGGGAAGAAAAGGGTTCATTTCTTCTCACAGATTACACTTCATAATAGAAGGAGGCCAAGGCAGAGGCTCAAAAGCAGGAACCTGGAAGAATATGGCCTACTGGCTTGCTTCCTCTGGCTTGTCCTTTCTGATACAGCTCAGGCAACCTGCCTAGGGATAGCACCAGCCACAGTGACCTGGGTCCTCAGTAAAAGAAAGATAAAAAAGAAAGTTCAGTTTTTAAGGAAAATGGTCATTTGTTTGTATAAAGAATGGTAGCTCCATTTACCAAAAAGGAATTTGCTGAAAACTTACTATGCCAAGCTCATAAAAGAAAACAGTAACTTGCCATAACTAAAGACTTATTCATGCAACTCACATTGCAATAAGAAAATAATGACATAATTTTTCAGTATTTGTAAGTAATATAGAGAAAATTAGAGCAGAGTAAGAAACAGAGGGAAAGCCAGGCAGTGGTGGTGCACACTTTAATCCCAGCACTGAGGAGTCAGAGGCAGGCAGATCTCTATGAATTCAAGGCCAGCCTGGTTAACAGAGCTAGTTCCAGGACAGCTAGGGCTACACAAAGAAAACCTGTTTCAAAAAAACAACACACACACACACCACAAACGAGAGTGCAGGTTTACTGTTTTAGGGAAGATGGTAACATTTTGAATACTAAAAATGAGAAAGTAAGCCTTGCAATGATCTGAGAAAAAACACTTTTTAGGCAAAGGAGTATACACAGGGGCAGGTACACACAGGCAGCATATATACTTGTCATCTATATCTCATTTTTGATATTTCTAATAATAAACACAAGATATAAAAACAAAATGTTAGTGTTGTGGCACTAAAATAATGGAGGAACAAATGTGATGGTGTAAAATGGTTTTAGTCCAAGATGTGAGATAATTCTCAGCACACTTGAAAATTGTGTAAAAGTCAAAGTGAATTAAGTAGAAAAAGATTTTAAATTATTTGATTCACAACAATACAAGGTTTTGGACATGGATAATAAAGTGAGTTTGTTAACATAAGCTATAAAACTGGAATAGGGAATGCCCTTGCAAGGAGTCCCAAAAATGATATATATAAAAAAATCTACTGTTCATGATGTTCAAAAGATTTTAGGAAGAGGAATGAATGCTTTTAGGTGTGAGAGACAGGGACAAGGTCAAGTGCACTATGACAGTGAAGAATCAGGTGGTAACAAACAGAAAGAAAAGGATGGGGCTGTGGGAAGGAAGCATGCTTGAAAGGTGTAATTTTTGTGAATACCTGAGTAAACTTGAGGGAGTGTGTGATGTGTGGTCTTTTTTTTTTTTTTTTTTAAATGCAGAAGAGTTAACAATAACTATACAGAGGATAAGAATCATAAGCATGGCTTATCAAGGGTAGAAATACAAATAAGATTGCTACACATATATTTTCTTTGTGTTCAGCTTTCCCTATATATCCTTATTCAAGGTCTCTTCCCCCTCCCAACACATCTGGTCATTTTTCTTCTCTGCAA
>PVIH01003934.1:0-149860 GCA_004025045.1 Sigmodon hispidus
GAGAGAGAGAAGAGAGAGAGAGAGAGAGAGAGAGAGAGAAGAGAGAGAGAGAGAGAGAGAGAGAGAGAGAGAGAGAGAGAGAGAGAGAGAGAGGGTCGGGGAGATCCCTTAGGGCTGTAGTTACAAGCAATTCTCCATATAAGTACTGGCTGATTTGTGAGTCCACTTGACACAAGCTAGAGCCATCAGAGAGGAAGGAGCCTCAGCTGAGGAAATGCCTCCATGAGATGCAGCTGTAAGGCATTTTCTCAATTAGTGATCAATGGGGGGGCGTCCAGCCCATGGTGGGTGGAGCCATCTAGGCTGCTGGTCCTGGGTTCTAAAGAAAGCAGGCTGAGCAAGCCATGGGAAGCGAGTCAGTAAGCAGCATCCTGCCATGGCTCCTATATCAGCTCCTGCATTAGGATCCTGCCCTGCTTCAGTTTCTGTTCTGGCTTCTTTTGGTGATGAACAGCAATGTGGAAGTGTAAGTCAAAGAAACCTTTTTCTCCTCAATTTGCTTTTTGGTCATGGTGTTTCATTGCTGCAGTAGAAACCCTAACTAAGACAACATACCTCCTGCTGTGGTGCTGGGAACCAAACCCTCATCCTCTACTGGTGCATGCAGTACATGGTCTTTTGTTTTGTTTGGTTTGGTTTTGCAAGACAAGGGGTCTCTGTGTAACCCTGGCCGTCATGGAACTCAGAGATCTATCTACCTGCTTCTGCCTCGTATGTGCTGAGACTTAAGATGGGCACCATCATCGTACAACAGCAGTATGGGTTCTTAACTCCTGAGCCATCTCTCCAGGGAAATTAGAACACACACACACACACACACACACACACACACACACACACACACACACACACTTCTGTTTAGTGTTTGTGGGGTGTCGTTTCTCACCCTCTTCTTATAACCTCACTCTATGTTTATACTTACACGCTTCTCACAGCCGGTCCACAGTCAGCGCATCCATTCTTCCTCAATCTGGGAATCTGTCTTTTATCCTCACTCCTGCTGTGACTGGGATAAAAACCTGCCCCTTGACAGTTACCTTCCACCCCATCTGTCTGTCATTCTCTCCTCCCTCAGCCTCTTCTCCATCTGTTCCCGGATTAATTCAGAATTTGTGACTTGCTGTTATTGACTTATCTCTAGCTTTACGTCTCTCTAGTGGCTGTCCTAAGATCTGTCGCATGCTTTTCTCAGCAGTGACCACCAAAGGCTTCTCTTTAATTGCTCCCAAGCCACCTTCCAAAGGCAGGATGTAGAGATGAACCCCTCACCACTGTCTGCCCATCTTTCCTCACTATCTTACATTAGACTATGTTTCCTGCATCTTACTTCGTGCACAACAGCCCACAGCCATCTACCTCCACCCTCTCTTTCTCAGTCAGTTTCTTTTTGTAATTGTTGAAAAGGGCTGTTCATTTGGTAGAGGACTTGTCTAGAATGCACAGAGCCCTGGGGTCAATCCCCAGCATAAGATAACTTGGCTGTGGTGACACAGGTTTGTAATCCCAGCACTCAGTAGGTGGAGGCAGGAGATGAGAAGTTCAAGGTCATTTGGCTACATAGAGAGTATCATCTATACAACTCTAGCTGAAGAAAATCAATAGCAAACAACAACAATAAAAATCCCACTTACATGTAAAAAAATGAGAGTGGGGGGGGTCTTTCCCACTTAATTTGTGTTTAAACCATTTCCTTTCTCGGCATGGATGGAATTTCTGTCGGGTATCCCGTGGTTCAGATAAAGAGAATGGGTTACATTTCTTCCTGTCCTGGGATCCTGCTACCGAATTCTTTCCGTTTCTGTTTGAGGTGTTTATTTCTGTTTCTGCTTTATGGAGGCATAATTCACATACAATAAAATCCTCTATTTTAAGGGGTAAAACCTGCCGCTTGCAGGCTAGGCGCAGTATTAAGCGGTCATCGGCATTCTCCCCTATCTTCAGAACAATTAATCATCTGAAGAAATCCCGTACATGCCTCAGGCTCACCTTACCCCACCCCCACCCCGGCCCCATCCCTGGCACCTCCATTCTGAAAGGCATTTCACTCTTTTCCTTTTAAAATATACATCGATTTTCCTTTCTCTTCCTCCTTCACCCCTTCCTTCCTCTCCCTCCCCCCTCATTTTTTTTGGATCTGGGAATGGAATCCAAGGATTTGGACATATTAGGCATGGGGCTCTACCAATGTGTCGTCTCAGCCCTCAGCATTTAGTTATCCCACTACATTGTTCTTTAGCTGGCATAATTATATTTTCTTCTTGCTGACTCCTTGATATCTCTCTGCGTGTCTGAATTTTCAGAGCCTGGCTGACTCTCCTCCACTTACCGCCTTCATTCTCTCTCCTCATGTTCCCCACCTTTCTTTGGTCTTTCTTCTTTCTTCTAGAATTCCAATCCCGCCCCTACGAGAGGGTTTGATTCGCTCGTCTGCACACTTTCATGCTGTTTTAAGAGGAACTCTTTCATTTTGTGCGTTGGTTTGGTTGATTTTTAATGGACCTCTGTCAAGGTCATGGCCCTTTTCTTTGCCTGAGCTACGTCTTCCATGAGGTCTGCGTAGCATCCGATTTGGGGGCCAGCACTCCATGAGACTGTTGGCATCACCTCCATGTCTGCAGAAGTCCTGCTAGGTTGTGAATATTGCCAGTGTCGAGCGAATCCACACTCAATGTTTTTTTATCTCTTGGTTTTGATTGTCTTGTTTATTGACAGCAGGCTTTTCCTTTTCTTGCCTTTGTGTATATCCTAATATTAGAATGGGCAGCTTAGGCAGACTTCAGAAACTGATAAGCTATATTTGTGGCAGATGTAGGCCAAGTTCCTAACTGAGTGTGCACACATGTGTCTCTGTGTGCCCAAGCATGCACTCTTGTGTGCAATAAGCCCATCTAGATAAATGAATATTGTCCTGAGTCTGACTCCATTGTTCTGGAGACCCATAACACTGTCAGTTCCACAATCCTCCTGCTCCATATTCCTCTGGCTTAGGGTAGGGCTGGCTGTTCCTTCAGTTCCCCGCCGTGTCTCACTGTACTTCCAGTGTCCAGACCTCCTGTGCACCATCACCTGCCTGAATTCCTCTTGCTCTAATCGTCAGATGCTGCCTCCCATAGCCCTGGTGATGTGGCCCCATAAGCTCTGCCTCAGCGTCCCTGTGCCCCTGTATCATTGATGGGTCTTTTCCACTACTCTGCCTATCTTTGACAGAAAGGGAGCCCAAAATTCCGAGCCCTGTCTCCTGCAATCCTTGGTCCCATGCAAGATTATCTTGTCACCTAGTGTACGCTGACTGTCCAACTCCCAGGAAGCTAAGAGCTCTAGTCCAAGGAAGAAAGGTCTGGGCAGGGCTGGCAGCCCCTTCCGGTAGTGGCATTGACCTTACTGGGCCTGTATTGTGGTTTATTCTGTCACCTGCTCACCATGACCTTCCTCGTGTGTACCTGCTGGGGTCCTTGGGAAAGAGAGTGAAAGTGGGGTCAAATGTGTTATTATAGTTTTGGGGGCAATCTATGTTCCTTGTGAAACTCTTGGGGGGTTATCTCTGCTGAGATCTCTCTCCCTCCGTGCACAACTCTCTGTAGGCCACTACTCCAGTCCCGTCTGTCCTGTGTCTGACTGACTTTGACAGGCTGGGTGTTTCTTTTTTTTCCCTGTAGTGAACCAAGAAGAGTCAAGGAGACTTTGGACATGAACCAGGCTTCTCTTGCCAGCAGCTTCATGGTGTCCTCCATCTTGGAAGGGGGATCATCTGTCATCATCAAACCAGCAGAACATTGTTTCCCATCCACTGGTCCTGTTCCAGCCAGAGAAAGAGCCTGTCCAAAGGCTCTGAAAGAGTAAAGAAGATGTATGCCTTTCGAGTCCTTTCCTCAGAGACTTCTGCTCATGTCTTATTGTCCTTTCTTCTACTCACTGAAAGGAGAGGGTATTAATCACTGCTGTGAAAAAACTTGACAAAAGTGACTGAAGGAACGGAGGGTCTGTTTGGGTCACAGCTTGAGGGAAGAGTTTGTCATGGCAGTGAAGGCATGAAGCAGCTGGCCACACTGTAGCTGCAGTCAGCAGACAGAGTGCAATAAATGCTGGTGTCCAGCTGGCTTCTCTAGTCCAGAACCCAGCCTATGGGATAGGGCTGTCCACTTCAAGGTGAGTCTTCACAGCTACACTTCCCCCCATTCCCCATAGTCACACCCCAAAGTGTGTCTCCTAGGTGATCTCAAATTCAATCAAGTTGACAATGAAGACTAATCATTACAGATAGGGATGTTTATTCCCCTCTGGGAAGTTGTTGAGGATGAAACCAAGGGTCCTGTACATATAAGAGAAGCACTGTACAGATGAGCTATACCTTCCGGTCCCTAGCCCTGACAGCAGATTTGTGTATGTGTGTGTTCTCTCTCTCTCTCTCTCTTTCTCTCTCTCTCTCTCTCTCTCTCTTTCTCTCTCTCTCTCTCTCTCTCTCTCTCTTTGTGTGTGTGTGTGTGTGTGTGTGTGTGTGTGTGTGTGCCTGTGTTTACATTTTAGGTGTTGTTCCTCAGGAATGTATGTTTGTCCTGAGTTGACTGTATTCCACAGGTTGTTTTGTTTGTTCGTTAATTTGTTTGTTTATAGACTATTCTCTCCTTTACACACCAAGACAAAGACTCCTCTACTGCCTCCACATTATTTTCCTTATGGCTCCACCCCTCAGTCCTTCTAGGTTATTCTATTCTGTTCCTGCTGGCATATGGCTTGCAACCATCGTGTGGCAGAAGCCATTGTTCTGTCTGTCCATCTTCAGGGAAGATGTGTGAGAAAACACACAAACTAAGTGCCCCCACACAGCTAAGATGTTTGATGGAAGGCACGTGACAGGGCATGGGTGGGGCACTTGAGAATGCAGAACTCAGCAAAGAAACTTCTTTACTGATGAGTTCCTTGGACATTCCATTCTGACCCCTGTGTCCTATCCAGGCTGGTCCCTGTGTAATTCACTCATGACCTGTCACCAGCAAGCCCCCCCTATTTTGCAGCAACCCCATAAACATTTATTAAGTAGAGACTCATCAAAGCTTAAGGCTCAAGTTTTTAAATATTTAATTAGCATCCACTTAATAAAATCTGATGGATTTTTTTTTTTTTTTTTACTGAACCGCAACATCTCCCCACACATCCTTTAAATTAAGTGGGCATATATTTGTTCCAAAGGTTTTGTTTGAATGCTGGATGTCACATGCTGGGTCCTGTCTCAGAGCAAGCATGTGTCTCTGCTTTGTGTCCATTTCAACCAGAAGAGCATGTCAGTGACTGAAATGAATATTGGAGATAAAATGTATGTCAGGTGGTGATTAATGTCTATGAAAGAAAAACAATGGAAAGGGCTGAAAGCCACCTGTCAGGGTGACACTTGGATAACACCCAAGGGAATGATGGAATGAAGCTCATGAAAGGACTTGGTTATTGGACGGCAAGCCCACACACCATTCCAGATCCATATCTAAAATTATGCTAAGTGAATAAAGCAAATCATGGGCAAACACAATGTGATTGCTTATATATTGAGTCTCAGGAAGTTGATTTCATTGAAGTAACATAGTGAATGGAGATCAGAAATGGAAAGTCAAGGAAGAGACAGGCTGGTCCTGGGTACAAAGTCTCAGGAGGCTGTAAGAGGGTTCTTTAGTCATCTATGCACTGTACTTTGACCATAGTAAATAACATGCTAGGTCAGATGCTTAGTGGTAAAGGTGCTCGCTACCAAACATGACATCCAGAGTTTTCATCTCGGGGATCCACACAGTAGGAGAGAACCTTAGAATTTGTCCTTTGACCTCCGCATCCGGCAACACTACATCTTTGATTTGTCAAATTAGTTTTGAGAATTTCTCCACAGCTGAGATTTCAAAGCCAGTTTTGAGAAAGCATGGCATGAAAGAGAGGTGGAAGGGAGTCTCTACTCCAGCCTGTGAGGGAGAAGAAGTATAGAGACAGGTGGGTACCCTGTGGGCAGGGACCCTGTAGCTAGGCTCTGACACCTGGCAGATGGTCCTGTGAAATGTGTTTTCCATCCAATTTTTGCTATTGTCATTGAATCAGGTGTCTCCCTTTATCCAAGGACAACTAATGCTAAAAGATATTCCTGGTTTTATTCTCAGCTTTGGAAACAAAGGTCTGTGCTCAGCAATCTGTTTAATCCTCAGGTTCAGATGAGTCTGAGGCCCCTCCTTTCATTCCCCATTTCAGGGGAGGAGCTAGAAGGCTGAAATGAGATGACAGTTATAAATCCCCTTTTCCCTGAATGGCAGGCATCTTGGCACCAAACTAAAGGTCATTATTACAAACAGCCTGGAGGTCAGAGTCCAGTTTCTCTGGCTCTGAGAGGAGGGCTATCCACAGAATCATCTAGATCCTTCTGTAGCGAGGTGACCAGATAGTAAGGGAGGATGTCAGCACAGGCAGGAGTTACCGCAATCACCTTGCATTTTGACGTCCATCCTCCCTGCCCTCAGGGGCTGCAAACCCTCTTTCTGTCCTCTTTAGGAAGCTTTTTGGACTCAGGACTCCTAATTCCCATTTAAAGTCAGGGCAATTGAGATGAGAATGATAGTCCGCGTTTATTGGGTGTTACGTTCCACTTTATCGTAGGAATCAGAACATTTATTGAGTGTGTTACCTCTCTTCCAAGTCCTGTGTTAAGGGCCTTATATGTTAGTCTCTGTCTCCTGGACACCCAGTGCTGCCTTCAGTGTGCAGAGGGGGAATTCAGGAGGGAGACAGCTCTGCACAACTGCACAGAAGAAGTAGGGAAAATTGGGGTGAAGGTGCTGTGTGCCTGTGGCCATGCTACTGGACATACTCTGCAGAGGTGGCTAGTGTGCATGCATGTGTGTGTGTGCAATGTATATATGTGTGCATATGTGTGTGTTTGCACATTTGGAGCAAGGTGGAGCAAATCTTGGCCTTGGCTAAACTGAGGCACAGCTAACTGAAGTCTGACTCAGTTGGGTGCTGAGTTACGCTAATGTGGGGCTGTATAATAAAGAAAGGTGCCACACATCAAGGGGTGTCCTTGAATTCCACAAGGGAGGGTTGAAGTTTTTCTTCATGGCCAGCTCTGGATGGGGAATGGGTAGGTGTCGCCTCTCTTGTGTGTGCATAATCACTGTTTTCCCATGTTAGAGCAAGACCCAGGTCTTAGGGGAGTTCTCAGTTTGATCACACCTGTGGTTACTAATATTGATAGAGGTTTTGAGGGTGCCAATGGGAATGAGGTTGCAATACATGCATATTCTCAGTGGCACTGTTTACACCCACCCACAACTACACTTGTGTTTATTAACATTGTTTTTTAAAAGTTTATTATTTTTATTTATGTGTATGTATGTGGGTCTACCTGAGTTTATGTGCCTCATATGAGTATAGGTGTCCAAATAGACCAGAAGAGGATGTTAGATGAATAAGACAGAATAGGATGTTGGATCTCCTAGAAATGGAGTTACAGATGGTTGGTTGTGAGCTGCCTGATGTGAGTGCTGGGATTTGAACTCAGGTCCTCTGCAATTGCAGTAAGTGCTTTTTAATTACTGAGATAACTCTGTGACACCGTGTACTTATTAATGCTAATGAGATTTTGAGGATATTGCTGATAATATGCCCTTATGATGTATATACCTTTCACTAACATATCCATATTCATCTACACTCCTACCCACACAAACCCACACTCACATCCACTCATATTCACACCCACACATACCTTGCATGCCTACATAGCCACACTCATACATGTCCACAGAATATACGCATATTACATGCATACATTCTCACACCCAGTCCCAAATCTACAGGACCACACTTGTACACACACACTCTTGCATATCCACATTCACAAACACATGATGACTATGAAAACACTGAGCAGAAAATATCTTAACATACATAGACCCACACTGACACACACCCCATACATCTCCTGACACCTACATCTCTTTACATTCACACCTTCATACACTTGCTCACACCTACCTGCACACTGTAACAGCCCTCTACTTTCACCCCACTCTTTATTCTTTACTTAGAGTTCTTTTTACTTCCCAAACCCATATACACTATCCTTCAATTCCCACATGCTTGCACCACCCCAATACACTCACACATACACTTACACACACATACTCTTAAACCTATCTCCATCACACTCTTACCCCTCACACACAGCTCAGGCTTGTCTGGCCACCTTTTGATGGGAAAGTCCTGGGAAGTCTCAGCAGTTCCTAACAGACTAGTGTTAGGACCCAGAAAAGGCCAGAGTGGGATGAATATAAATAGAGGAGAACAAAGTTTGAGGCCCGCTGACATCACTCTGGCTCTCCACCCAAAGCCACGGGCTGGACTCTGGGCCAACGAGGTGTGGCAGAGCTCAGCTGCAGACCGAGGCAGTGCAGACATCACTGAGCTCCAAGCTGAGTGCTGAGCTCTGAGCTCCGACTTGAGACAGGAGGCAAGTGTCTGCCAGTCTCGGGTCCAGGACACAGACTCCTGAGCCTGAAGGCATCTGGAAGCCCTGGCCTGCCCAGCAGCAGCCAGGAGCTTGGGAACCCTGGTGAAGCCAAGGAGGAGTGCTCACCCAATCCAGAACTGAGTTCAGTCTTTGGGTTCCTGAAGACTTCAGTTTGGGAGGAGAATCGCCCCAAAGGCTCTCAGGCACTATACATCAGGAACTTCAGGGGACAGACTTGGTGGTAAAAACCCTGTGATGAAGATGTCCTTGTCCTCAGGAAGTTGGAGGTAGAGAGATTCCTTGCAGGCTGTGGGGAATTCCAGCACCTGGTTCCTACCATGAGGGATCTGCCAACAACGCCTTGCTGCTGGATCTGGCTACTCTGTTCCCTTTGCAACTTTCAGGTAATGCTTCAGGCTACCGAGGCAGCTGGGATATGTCTGCATCTGCAGAGGATGTCCCCACACTTATACTGTGCTCTTTCTTACAGGTGTGTGACACCCAGCCCAGAACCCAGGAACATCCAGGTAAGGTCCCTCCCTGCTCTAATGGCTATGTGCTTTTCCCCCTTGCCTTAGGGGGTAAGCCAGAAACCATTTGTTTAACCCCCTGTCGGGATCCTTATCCCCAGAAAATACATCCTATCCTTTGAGACAACAACCCTGGTGTGACCAGTGTCTTCAGGCTGGTGACGAGGAAGCCTGTCTCTGTCACAACTGCCTCTTGCTTGAAGGTCAGGTGTTTTCTTCTAATCAAGGCAACATGTCCTTCAGAGCAGAATGTCTTTTGCTCTTTCAACTACACGTTTGTGCTTACTTTGGGTCACTGCAATGGGAACTCTCCCTGGATCCTCCAGCCTCATGGAGTTGTGAGCTGTCCTCCCAAGGGTCCTGGACTCTACTGTGTAGTGCCTTCTGTTTGTGCTGGACATGCACAATGCGGGTGGGGAGACATCAGGACCCTTGTCTTTGGCTATTGTGACTCGCCTTTTTAGATGCACAAGGGTGACACTTGTTGGAAGTCTGGATCACAGCCCTGTCATAGATAGAAGGGGTGCCACATTTACAGCAGGGATGAATAGGAAGGGCTTTGTGACAGGTCCTTTGGGGCTGGACTTCTTGGTGAAGGTGAGTGCCAAAGGACAAGAATGTCTGACCCATTTCTGGGAAAGCCTGGTGGGTCAGGGTAAAGAGGATGGTGACTCAGAGCTCAGAGAGATGGGGGTTCCCAGCAGAACTGATCAACAGGGGCTTTGCTCTACCACAGTATGCTCACAAGCCAATATGACAAACATGGTGAAGAGCAGCAGAGAAGAAAGTTGTGTGGAGAATATACCTGAAGCCATATTAGGGAAAGATCTCCCTGTCTGCTGAGACCGGGGGATGCCCATACCAATAGACATCATCAGTCAGTCAGACCTAGAATGCCTATTGCTGGTTTGAGAGAAACCTTCAATTTGACCTTTGACTGAGATTCTGCCCACATCCACACATGTCCGGACATACTCTTACATGTCTGCACATACTTACACATGTCTACATTTCCACTCCACACAGGAGCAAGCATCTGCATTCTATAAACCTCAGTGGTTTTGTGTTCTGTGTGGACGCCTCACTGCCGACCTTATGTCGGGTAGGACAAAGTCTCTCCTGGTTGAGCACCCTCAATAGAGGACCAGGAGCCACTCACTTGTATCAGTCCATAGACACCACAGATGGAGGTGGACCAAGGATGTCCAGAGTCTAGGCCAGGCATCCTGAGTGCCTCGCAAAGTCCCCGTCTACCTGAGAGGGCTTTCTTTTGGTCCCCTTTCCTATTCTGAGTTCTTCCTTTGTCTCTGTGCCTCCTGCTGGCCATAGGCACAGCCAAAAGACGCTCTCCCCTCCCCCCTCCTTCCTTATCTTTTCTTGTTTTCTATTTTCTCTCTTTTCTTCCTTCCTTCCTTTTTCATTCCTTCCACCTCCCAGCTTTGTCTTTTCTTACATCTTGGACTTTGGCTTTGGCTATCGTTTGTTTTTTTTTTTTTTTAAGATAATATTTGGCGGGGCTGGAGAGATGGCTCAGCGGTTAAGAGCACCGTCTGCTCTTCCAGAGGACCCGGGTTCGATTCCCAGCACCCACATGGCAGCTAACAACTGTCTGTAGTTCCAGTTCCAGGCAAACACCAAGGCAAATAAATAAATAATAAATAAATAAAGTTAAAAAAAAAAAAGATAATATTTGGCTCTCTCTGCAAGGCCTCCTTGGGTTCCTCCTCCTACCTCCAAAACCCAAGAAGCCCCAAGGAAGGTTTTAGGAAAAACCTGATCCCTGACAGGGCCCCCATGAGAGCCTCAGATGGGCACAGGGTAGACACAGAAGCTGAGACACATAGCGGGTGGGAATCAGGGCTGGATGTCACTTGTGGAGGAAGGCAGTGGCCTTGGGATTGCCTAAGGTAGTTTAAGGACACAGAGCTGGCAGCCACCTCTTCACACTCACCTGCATGGCTGCCAGTCAATGGCAAGATTGTAGCCGGAGTGATTAGTGTGAACTCACGGGAATGAGATGACGCCATCTGCAGGGAGCTAGGGGAACTGACACCTAGGGTCACCTAGAAGTGACTCAGGAAACTCATGTTAACCTGTTATGTTGCCTCAGCCTGGCTCCAACCCTGTGCAGACAAAGAAAACAGCCACCAACCATCTTCTATGTCTTGCCTGTGTAAAGACAGGACCATTATCCTGTAAACAGAGTCCCATTGAGATCACTGGCCACTTGAATTTTCAGCTTCTTGTGTATACATGCCTACAGTGACCCAGGTTACCAGATAGCTTTTGGATTCTTGTATCTACCATGCAAGTGCATGCTTAGTTTTAGAAATCTCAAAAATCTGTATGAGATGCTTTGGGGTGTCAACACCTTCTGAGTCTCCCTGTGACTGTGACCGTGGGCTGTCATTGCAGCAGAATTATAATAGCTATAATTAGAGCCCATTTAGCCCAGGTTCCCACTTGGTAGGGAGGCCAGGAGTGGAAGGGGGAGTCCAGAGCGGGGACTGACCTTCACACTCATCCAAGACTGACCCTCACACCTCAGGTCCTGATTCACAGCCCTCTGCTCCCCTAGAAGATTTCAGAAGCTCTGAGGTTGGTGGATCCAAACCCATAAATGGCATTCACCAAGATTGCAGGCCACTTTGTAAAAGTTTATAAACATGCCCTTTTATAGATGATGTTTGTAACGAGGGACTGGAAACTTGAGAAAAATAGCAAGCTGTGTCGTTACCTAGTGTCCTTCCAGGCCACTGGGACTGCCGACTCCAGTCCAGCCCCAGGCTTCACAGCTCTCCTTGGCATGCAAAGCAGGCAATAACAGTCACTATTTAAGTAGCGGCTTATGAAGGATTTCTATTGTCATTGGGTCACAGCATAAATGCCATTCTCCATCTAGGCTGGGCCAGTCAAAAAATAATATGTACTCACAATGCAGTTTTTAAAAGGAGATTATATGTGCCTACCACATGTTTTACCACATGTGTATCTGTGCACTGTATGTATGCCTGATACCTGTGGAAGTCAGAAGAGGGCATCAGATATCCTGGGACTGGACTTATAGATGGTTGTGAACTGCCATGTGGATGCTGAGAATCAAATCCGTGTCCTTTTGCAGGAGCAGGCAATGCTATAACCACTGAGCCATCTCTCTAGTCCCCATAATTTTTAAAAACAATGTTTATTCTGTATCAAAACATGGAACTATAGCAAGTAGAGATTTTTCAAGGGATGCTAGATTTATAAATATGTTTTATGTGTATAATTATATTCTGTGGTCATTCTATGTTTATGTTTAATTATATCCTGTCTAGTTGTTTTTATACTCTATCATTCATTATACCTATATAGTTATGTTTTTAATTACTAACATTTAAAATGGGAGGCTGCAAATGCAGAAACCTGAATTTCACACACACGTGCATACACACAGAAGGGCTGTAATTTGATACAGTGGACACAGGAGAGATGGTTGCCCCCTTCCCCTACCACCTTCAAAGATCAAGCTGATGAGGTAGACAAAAGGCCATCACCAAAAACATGGTCATGGGCACCACCATGAGAAACCAGAACAAGATGTGTTGGAATCAGGGAACAGAGTCCCAGATTAGAAAGAGGTATCTATGAAAAGCATGGGGAACAACAGTATACCATGGCAACAGCAGGCAACCTTCTTCAGTGACATGAGCTTCCTGCGATCAAGGCCAGCTGCAGATGGCAGCGAGAGACCAACATTTCCAACAGGGAGAGGTTCCAGTGGTATCAGAACCCAAAGGAGCTTTCCCTAAGAGGGGTGGGTCCCTGACCCCATGGGAGCCAGGCTGGGAAAAGGAGAGAGCAGAGACACGGAGAGTTTGGGTGCTGATGCTCATATTCTCTCTCTCTCCCTCCCTCCTGCCTCTCTCCTCAAAGTAAACTGATAGTAGAAAAATTAGATGGTGGAATATTAGATACATGTGAAAAATGGATTCTGAAGAACTAGCTTTTATAATTACGCTGTAGACTAAAAACCTTTCTCCCACTTCTTTCTTCCTTTTGTTCTTTACCTCCATCATTAATTCTGTCTCTTCCTCTCCTCTCTCTCACCTTCCTCCTCCTTTGTCTCTTCCTTCATTTCTTCTTTTTTATCTCTGTCTTCCCCACACCATTATTTTCAGCCCTTGAGGTTGTGTTACTTTCTGAGACCTGCCTGCTGTCCCTGTGGGAGTATGAGGCAGTCATGTGACTAACTGGGACACGCTTGTCACCTCTGCGGTTTGAAGAACCTCATATTGCCTTTTTCCACAAAAGAATGAGGGTGTCTTGCTCTTACGAAACTTTGAGGGCCATGATGATTCCACTCTACTGGGTGTTCAGGGAATCTGTGGGCTGAATCGAGCCTATCTTATTATCATCACATGATTTTAATAATAATTTAAAAAACTGGTGATATTAGCATCAGGGGAAAATTTCAAAATCCAATTGAAAACATCTGTATTTCTGACTTATCTTTAAAAGCAAGACACCTTTGAGTCAGCACAATGGTAAACGCCTCAGCACTCAGAGGCAGAGACAGGAAGATTCTGAGTTCATAGTCAGCCTGCTCCACCAAGGGAGGAACCTTGCTGTCATAAAACAAAAATGAGTTGTTGGAAAAAAACAATTGTCCTAATCTCAGCAACCCTTAGTTGCCTATAATTTTGCATTTAGGGTTTGGGCCCTGTGAGATTTTTCTCTTCCACGCTGGCATATCTATTGTCTCTGTTCGGGTCTGGTTTTTGTTTTT
Organism: Sigmodon hispidus; assembly: GCA_004025045.1. Lineage (NCBI taxonomy): Eukaryota > Metazoa > Chordata > Mammalia > Rodentia > Cricetidae > Sigmodon > Sigmodon hispidus. Next base: position 13,778 of record PVIH01003934.1, read on the forward strand.
TTTTTTTTTTTGCAGCCATATTGTTGAGGAATCACAGTAGAGGCTACCGTGTCATTTCTAGAAGCTATAATCTCACAGCAGACTTCCTGGTTCTCTGGCTCTTAGAACATTCCGACCTTTCCCTTCTGAGATGCTCCCTGAGCCCTATGCAGGCGATATATTGCAGATATATCAACAGGGACTTGGTACCTGGCCATCACTTGGTCTATGCATTTTGGCTAGTTGTGGTTATCTGTAATGATCACAACAAGATGTTTTTTTAAAGAGTGTCAAGAGCTACATGCTATCAAATAAAAAAGGGGAGACCCGGGCATCTGAACCTTCACATACTGTGACACTGGTCTGTTCTAGGGCCGAGAAGCTAGCTGCCCCGTCTGCTTGTACTTTCTTGCTCCGAGATCGGCCACCACTAGACTGATCTGGTCTCTGTTCTGGCTTGTGTGTCCAGCCATCTGGCTTGCTAACCACTTCGAATGTCATCCTTCTCAGGGCTCATCTGACCCCACATTACTTCCTCATGAGCAGCCTTGTCCCCTAACCCTCCCATGTGGAGACAGATTCATGTTGTAGTCAGAGGACAATGGGATCAGTGAGCATTTTGTCCTATCATGGAGTTCATACCAACACCATGATGGGCTCAGCTCAAATCTTCACCCTATTTCCTTTGCAGGGGCTTGTTTTGGGGTGACCCCACATCTTCACTGGTCAGCCTTTCTGCCCAGAACCGGCTGTAGGCTTGTTCACTAGATATGGCCTGGAGGGACACTGTCCACGTGACTTGGTGGCAGAGATGGATTCTGAAGGCCCAACAGTTGCTTTTTGTATAATATGTTCTTTCTGCTTCCCATTTCTCCCCCGTGAATTGAATAACAAGCCCATGGGTTTTATAACCAAATATCCTCAGGTTCTGGGGTTTAAAAAAATTAGAGTTGGAAATGAAGGCTTTGTGGGGATTTTTTGCCTTTCTGAGTTCCGGCATCTCACAGCTGGAGACTGCTTAGTACCGCTTCCTGGCTGCATGTGGGAGTTAGGCCTTGATTAATTTTCTTAGGCCCAGCAGAGGACTTTTTCTGTTTCTGGCTTGCATTAGGGAGTTGTGTGGGAACAGGAAAGAGACAGAGGGGGAACTGTAAAGGCTAATCTCTCCAATTCGACAGGATTCAGAATCATCTAGGAGGCAAATCTCTGGGTGTGTATGTGGGGAATTATCTAGATTAGGTTGATTGAGGTAGAAAAACTCCCTGTTGTCCTTTGATTGCCATTGCTGTGATTAAACACTTTGACCAAAGCAACACTAAGGGAAGAAAAGATTTATCTGGTCTACACTCCCCGGTCACAGTCCATCACTGAGGAAAGTCAGGGCATGAAGTCAAGCAGGGACCAAAACAGAAGCCATGGAGAACACTGGTTACTGGTTTGGTCTTTGGCTTATGCTCACTTAGCTTTCTTATATAGCCTAGTGAAAGATGCTGCCTACAGTGGGCTGGGCCCTCCCCTATCACTTAACAATTAAGACACACCCTTGCCCCTAGACATGCCCAATCTGATCTAGGCAATTCATCCATTGGGGCTTTTCTCTGATGGGACTCTAGGCTGTGTTAAGTTAATAGAACTAATTGGAATACTCACTCTAAACATAGGCAGCACCATCCTGTGGATAAGGATGCTCCACTAGCACAACAAAAAGCAAGCCAGCATCCATTCACTTCTTGCTGCTTTCTGACTGTGGACAAAAATGTGATGAGCTGCTCCTCATGTTCCATTATGAGGAACTGCAGCCTCCAACTGTGAGCCTCAAGAAAGCCTTCTGGGGTTTGTTTGTGGCATTTTATCACAACAGCGTGTGAAGTAATCAAGATGCAAACTGGCAAATGGAGGTGAAGTATTTGGTACCCATCAAGGTGGCGTATTTAGCTGTCAGCTAGGATTATAATGTTAATGCTGCCCCAAAATAGTGCCCAAGGTCACTGTGATTTTGAAGGTGGGATTTAACAGTGTTTTGCCATGGAAGATAGCAGAGAAGCTTGAAGAACAGGAGGTACGAGCAATGTAGCAATGTAACGCTTCCTTTTTTCCTTTTCTTTTCTTTTTTCTTTTTCTTTTTCTTCTTCTCTTCCTCCTCTTCCCCCCCCCCCCACCTCCTCCTTCTTCTTTTTTAAACAGGATCACTCTACATAGCTCTGGCTGTCCTGGAACTTGCTATGTAGATCAGGCTGGTCTCAAACTCACAGAAATTCACCTATTCACCTGTCTCTGCCTCCAGAGTGCTGGAATCGAAGGTCGTGTGTCACAATGCCTAGCTATCTCACCTTGATTTAGAAAAAAATTACTTATTTTAGTTTTTTTTTTTTTTTTTTTTGAGACAGATTCTTACTTTGTAGACTAGGCCAACCTAAAATTTGCAGTTCCCTTGCCTCATTTTTCCTGGTATTAGGATTGAATATCTGTGCTAAATTATTTTTTATTATTTGTTATTTTTAATTGGTAGATTTTTTACCCCCCCCTCTCTCTCTGTGCATGTGGGGGGCATGCAACAATGCATATGTGGAGGTCAAAGGACAATGTGAACTAGTCTAGTCAGTTCTCCCCTTCCACTTTGTGGATCCAGCAACTGAACTCAGGATGTCAGACTTGGTGGCTCACATCTATTGAGCATCTCACTGACCATCTTATTTTTAACCAGTTCATAAAAACATAGAACCTGTAATGTTAATGGTACACCATATCTTCTCTTGGTGTGGGCACACATTGTGAGATCAGGGTAGACTTCCAGACATGTATCATGTCTGCCATGTATTGCCACAGACATGTATCATTCTTCATGGTAAAGATGTTCAAATTGTCTTCTTTTAGCTTTTTTGCTTGTTTTGTTTTCCTGAGACAAGGTTTCGATACACAGCCCAGGCTGACCTCAAACCCATAATCCTCCTGCCTCAGCTTCCTGAGAATTTAACTCACTCTTGGCTAGCTTTTGAGATTCATGGGACATGGCTGCTCTCTATAGTCAATCTTCTGTGAAGCAGAGCTGCAGAGTTCCCTACTCCTGGTAGAAATTGTTAGGTGGGGTGAAAGAGAGAGAAAGAGAGAGAGAGAGAGAGAGAGAGAGAGAGAGAGAGAGAGAGAGAGAGATAGATCTATTTTCTCCTCCCGCTGTGGGATCTGGGATTAAATTTAGATCACCAGGCCTGCCTAGAAAGAGCACTTTTACCCACGGACCCATCTTGCTAACCTGGTGGTTTTTGTTTGTTTGTTTGTTTGTTTGTTTATTTGTTGTTTAAAGAACACTGTAAGCCTACCAGAGCCGCACACATCAGTAATTCAAGTACTTGGGAGGTAAAAACAGAAGGATGACAGGTTTGAAACCAGCTGGGGCTAACAAGAGAGCCCACCCATTAGAACAAACAAACAAACAAAACCACGCTGCTGGGTGTGGAGCCTAGGGTTTTTTGCATGCTAGACAAGCATTCTACCAGCAAGCTGTGGACCCAGCTCTTTTAAACCGCACTCTATGTCAACCCGTGCATGCCATTCTTTGTCATTTCTATGGCTGCACACCAACTTACTTCACATACACTCTGATTATTTAGTTGATTCTCCTCAGATGAGTATCCAGGCTGCTCTCTGGTTTTTGATCCCCTGGGAACATTCCACAACAAATACTCTTGTATACAGGTCTTTGATCATATACTCAAGAACCTCGGGAGTATAAATTCCAAGGAGTAGAGTTACTTCTGCGAGAGAAAGTGCTCTTAACCTCCGCAGAAACTTAGCCAAATTGTCTTCCGGCAAGGCCAAATTGATGCTGACTCCCTCTGAGTCTTTCAGAATGGACCAGCTTCCCACATCTGACCTCTTGGTTGACATCCCAACATGAGAATTCTATCTGACTATTCTCTGTAGTGTTTACAACCCTGGGATGCACTGAAAGTCAGGAGGATGAGCTGCTTTGAGAATAAGGAAAAACAATTTGCATTTCTTTTTCCTTCAACTGTCTTATTGTGCTTAAGCTTTCTGTTGATTTCCTTTTCATCAATAGGTTTTCTGTTCCTCCCTCCCTCCTTCCCTCCTTCCCTCCTTCCTTCCTTCCTGAGGATTGAATTCAGGTCTTCATGTACATTATGTGAACCCTCTACCACTGAACCATATTCCTAGCCCACAGGAATTTTTAATAATATAGTAAATTGAATACATCTAAAAAAATAAATCTACATGTTTCTGTCAAGTAAACTTGGAGAATGTTGCCTCACAATTTGATTCAGCTTATTTCCTGTATAGGAATTTTCAAAATTGGCTAAATACAAACCTCAGAAAAGCTTCTATTTACTCATATATTTATTTGAATCAGGGTTTCATGTAGCTCAGGTTAACTTAAATACATACAGGCACAAGTCACAGGTCACTGTACCCAGTTCACTTTTTTCTTTTTAGGTAGGGTCTCACTATGTTGCTCAGGCTGGCCCTGGACCCAGAAATCCCCTTGCCTCTGCCTCCCAAACAGAGATTAAAGTTATGCACCACCTCACTCAGCCTCTAGCTCAGCTTCTTATGCTACACTCACATTTTGAGCTATCTGAAGTATTAGTGAGGTAAGATCTTACGTTTTTTTTTTTTTTTTTTTTAGATGTCTAATTGACTCCAATTATCTGTGCTGAATAAATTTTTGATTTAAAATGCCGCTTTTAGCACAAGCCAACTGTCTGTATGTAATGGAGCCACCCGTGACCTCCCCTCCCACTGAACATCTGCCTACATGTGTGGTACCCATCGTCCTCATGCTTCTCTCCAGCTTCCCTCAAGACCTCTGCTGTTCTCAGTATCCCTTAGTACCCCCCCCCCCCCGCCCTCTCCAGGTCTTTTTATTCTTGGCTATAACTATTCTTGTTTATTTTTATATTTGGAGTGGTGTGTGTGTGTGTGTGTGTGTGTGTGTGTGTCCGCTTACTGAACCTGAGCTCATGTTTTTAGCTAGACTGGCTGGTCTGTAAGCTCCCAGGATCCCCCCCACCCCATCTCTGCTTTCCCAGCATTGGGATCATCAGCATTTACCACCACAGCACCTGGTTTTATGGGGGTCTGGGGGATAGAATTCAGGTACTCACAACCGTGTGGCAATCAGTTTGTCAACTAAGCCATCTCCCCAGCCCTCCAGCAGGAATTTCACTTCTCTTTACAAATAGGGAAAGGATGTGCTATCTTGCGGGCTACTGTTAAAAGACACAGGGGAGTGTTTGCCAAGGGTCCCTGTGATGCCTGGCATCTTCCCCTGTAAAGTCATTTTAAATCTTGTTTTCTTCTGTGGTCCAATTATATCAGATGTTGCCTGTAAAGCCACTCCAAGTAACAGCACGATAATGGGCATTTCTACTTTTTCCTACACTAATGGGCAGCTCCTAGCCCTGTACCCATATACACACAGCTTTTGTTTTCTTGAGTTAGGAGGTATCCTTCTCTATTTGTCCTGCTCTGTTCAATTAAGAAACTAGCCATTGATTTCTAATTTAAAGCGGTGGTTTTTGTTTAACCAGGAGTGTGTATTGAGTTTTCTTAATGCCTTTTCAGCCAGGTCCATGGTCATCATGACAATCTCACTCTTTCTCAATCTTTGAGTGCTCGGGTCACAGATCTTACCTTCAATTCCTTCCTCTCCAATTGTGATTGAAACCCTTTGGTCCTTTCTCTGCAGGGTTTGCGGTCTTGGCTTCTGCTTCTCATTACTGGCCACTGGAAAATGTGGACGGGATCCTTGAGCTTCAGGACACAACTGGAGGTAGACAAGGGTGATGAGAATGTCTGCAGTGTGGGGATAGCGCCTTCCAGAGGCTGGGGCAGCTGGAAAAAGGGGAGGACTCTCTAGATGCCCCAGGACACACTGGAGCAGGAGGGATGGTGATGAGCGAGCACTCCATGGTCACTGATGGCCAAGTGTTTTATGAGAACATTTCTATATCATTATAGAAGGGCAGGGTTTCCTAAACCATCATTAATGAAGAACTTTCTGCTCTGGTATGAGCCTGGGCACACGTTTGTGGGTAGACAGAGTTGATTTGTCACAACAGACTGATGTACGGATCACGATGAACTGTGACAGATGCTGTTGCCTTAAGGTCACTGTTTCCCAAAGCAAGGTGTCGCATGTCTACCAAGCATTTATTCAAACACCAGCCAACATCCCGTAAGACGCTCTTCCTGGAGCTAACTCTGTAGGAATTGTCAGGGTCGCAATCTCACTGGACTCAGACAATAATATTGGAGGAAGCTGGGGCAGTTGTGTGCCTGTCCATCCAACAGGAACTCCTTTCGAAATAGTATTTATTCAGAATAAATTTTGGAGTCTTCCACTTTATTTTTATATGCTTGTTGCTCTTAAGGATGTCAAATGCAGGAACACACAGACAGACAGACAGACAGACACACACACACATCATTGTCTATATACACCCAGGTTCTCATGCAATGTATTCATACAGTCCACCCCAGATCCTTGGCATATTTCTCATTGATATGACTCAAGCACAGTGGAAAACTGTCGCAGAAAGTTCTAGAATGTCTCCCTAAAACTTTGGAATTCAGGGGCTGGATAGTTTGGTGAGTAAAGGTGCTTTCTGTTAACTGTCATGACTTAAGTTCAATTCCCGGGACATATGGTAGATAAGAAAATCCTGAAGATGATTCTTCTACTTCAATTTATGGTTTGTGGCATACACAAGCCCCATTCTCTAAAATAAAATTTTAAAAAAGAGTTGGCAATATGGTTTAGGAGATAAAGGCACTTGCTCTCAAGACTTACAACCTGAGCTCAACCTCCAGGACCCACATGATGGAAGGGGAAAATACACTCTTCTCAGGTTGTTCTCTGATCTCTACACATATGCTGTATCAGACAAGCATGTGTGTATGTGTGTGTGCATATACAACAGATAAGTGTATATTTTAAAAACCAAAATAAACTAAATAATACCTTTTTTAGAATTAAAAGTAAACTAAACCAAAAATCTTCCAAGCCTAGCTGGAAGGCTAGCCTAGCCTTGAGGCACCAGCTGGGGTCTTGGAGCGGCTGGTGGGTGTGGCCTCTGTGAAGGGCTCAGTCTGACTATGCTGCCCTTCTGGTCTTCATGGGCTGTCTCATGTGGTAGGATGCTGGTGGCTCCTGAAGACAGTATGGCAGCCAAGATTATCCCCCCACTCTGCTGTAGTAAGGGTGACAGTACCCTGTGCTAGCTGGGGTGTAGGATCAGGGGAAAACAGACTTAAATGTCTTCTCTGGAAGTCTTTATTTTGAAACCCCTGAGAGGCAATCACCTGACCACGTGGGAAAGCATTGTTTGGGACCTCCATCCAGGTGTTCTCATCCCATCTCCCCATCTTAGCTCAGTGCAGCTGATTAAGTCAGTAGCTTCTGGTGTTCTGAGTCCCTTAATCACTCAGACACACAGCAGGAACTAAGTGTTTTGACTTCCGGTGAAATTCTCAATGCCTCCACGTTTGTCCCCACGCTGTGCAATGTGGTGTTGGCACTGGCTTCCTGTCACAGCCTCCTCTGCAGTCTTTGGTGCTGAATAGGTATGTGATAGCATGAGAGCAGGTCCCCAGAATGGAGAGACAAACTGGAATCTATCAGCCCTTCTCATGGCTGAGGACACTGAATGGCTCTGGATGCCACCTCCTGGATGTGCACCTGTTTTGTCTGTGGCTGAACTGTGTGTTGTTTGTCTGTTACCATCTCGTACAGCTGTTGTGCACAGTGTTTCTCTCATCGGCTCTGTATATAACAACCATTGCCTGTCTATGTTACCACTGCTTCATAAATGGCTGAGTTCAACTCCACATCTCTCAACCACGCATCCGTGTGGGCACAGGAGCCAGCAAATTGAGACATTTATCTATTAAACCGTGGCCAAGATCAGCAGTGACCAGACTCAGGGGGCTATTGAAGATGTCTCTGGAGTCTCCTGAAGAAACCTGTGGGCAGAGAAGGATGTGGGGAGCCCTTCCCTGTGTGCCGTGGGGAGAGATGTGCTGTTTGTATTTGTGTCTCATTTCACTCATCCATTGTCTTCTCTTTTGTCATTCCACCCAGCGTTGCGAACCCACAACCTCACTGTGCCTCTCTCCCACAATGTTACCTTTGTCTTTACCAATGACTCTGCTTACGCCAACTTCTCTGCAACCGTAGGTGAGCACCGGGACTTGGTCCTGTCGAATTTGGAGCCCAGTGAGGTTAAAGACCAGTCTAATCGGGTGCTATAGGACTCACATGACTGGTAAAGGAGTGGGTGGCCAGGCTCAAGTGATGGACATCAAGGGAGATCCAGGGTGTTGGGAAGAAAAACCATGTAGGCTTCTGGCTTAGGAAACCTCTCTGATAGACATGTCTGGGAAGAGTGGAGGCTATTTCATATTGCCAGGCTGCTTTGAATCAGTCACATGATCTCAGAAGCAAAAAAAAACCAAAAAAACAAAAAAACAAAAAAACAAAAAAAAAAACCAGAGCCCAGATCTTTCCTAAACATTGAAAATGGATTTTTTTTTCCTTTTTGGTATATGTAGCCAAGGCTGGCTTCAAATTCTCTGTGGAGCCAACGATGGGCTTACAGCCCTGTTCCTCCTACATCCCACAATGCTAGGATCCAAGCTATGCACCGCCATGTTTGGAAGAAATAGGACTTTTGAGTATACTGTGTTCTCTGTGGGGTGGGGCTGGGGGAGGCTAACCCTGCCCAGTTCGTAGGAACTGCAAGTTGATTTTAAAACTCAGACAAAAATCTAGTCTCGCACATACTCCATCAGCATTTCTGCAGCTGTGTTCTAAAAACTCTTTAGAAGCCCTTTTAGAAGACACACCCGCTTGAGTTGGAAGATTGTCAGTTAACTCAGAGCCTGTGATTCCCTTGAGCTCAAAGCTGAAGGGGCAGCAGTGATGGTGACGAGCATGTGATGGGCGTAGAAAGCCTGTACAGACCGTGCCCGTTTCCTTTTCTCTTTTCTTAGCATGCCACTTGGTTTCTCTCTCTGCTGTGGGCTATTTAGCATCCCTAAATAATTTTACTAAGCAAGCCGTCTGGTTCTGGAGCCTGTGCAGTCTGGATTTGTTATCTGGTGGGTAGTTATCCATTTAGTGAAGTAAGATATAGCCCTCCCATGGCAACTGATGGGAGAAATAGAACCAGAGAGTTTAAACAATGAAGCCCATACATGGAGGTCCACATGATGATGGGGAGTGTTACATGTGAGCGGATTCCCTAGATCTTCATCATACACTTAGCCAGCAGCCAGAAGGACGTACACTATCACCTCCTACACAAATTTTGGTAGTCTCTGTGCATTCTCAAACATAGTAAGAGCCCACCACCAACAGTTTCTCTAGTCTTTAGTAACCTATCTATAAAGCAACCACCTTAACTTTTGCTGTGGACATGCAAGCCACCACACATGATGAGACAAGACAGCTGAATGAGCTGTGTTGCAGACAGGTTTGTGGCTCTCCGGGATTGCTGTTGACAAGCCCTTCAGGGACTTTCTGAATGGGGCTGTGGTTTATCCTGGGTCTGAACATGACTCTGAAGCTGAGGCTGAATATACGAAGGGCGGGGATGCTTTAGTGAATACCCAGTAAGATCAGAATGCATCTGTGCCCCTACACTTAAATAATGAGAACGCTCCATTCAGAAACCTCAGTGTGAGGTCGGGGGGGAACCCTAATAGCAGGAACATGAGTGGCATTTAGAGTTCAATGGTTGGCAAATATGTCAGTTACAATATTACTGTATTAAAATATAGGTTATGCTGACCTGACATTAATAGAAGGGTGATAATTTATTCTGCAACACTTAAACTTATGAATCATTCACACTCTCACTATCAATAATTAAGTATTAGAGAATGTGATTACTATCGGGGGAATAATGTGCAGCATTATAAATGCATTATGGAGGAGGAAGACCTGGGGAATTCATTTGAAAGTTGCTTGTAGGTCTGACATATATGTGTTTAGCCTTCTGGTGGCAAAAGGGTAACTGACATGTCCATTTTCTTCCTTAGATATCATGGAAGGGAAGGTCAACAAAGGTATTTACCTCAAGGAAGAGAAGGGCATGGCATTCCTTTACTATGGCAGCTACAAGTCATCCTGCATCAGCAACCCAGCCCAGTGTGGACCTGAGGGTGAGTTGAGGCTGGGATGTAGGCTATCCTGCTATCAGCGCATGTGAACAGTGGTGTGTGTGTACTCAGTAAATGTGCCCATGACCCTGGGAAGAACATTGGGCATCTTATGCTATCATTCTTTACCTTATTCCCCTGAGATAGAGTCTATAATTGACCTCCACACATGCATGTGTACGTTCACACACACACACACACACACACACACACACACAGGGTTTTAGACACCTGAACTCAGGTCCCTATACTTATGCAGTGAACATTATTACCTACTGATTCATGATCCCAGCCTAAGAGAGCAGAGTGCTTATCAACTACAATGTATGTAAAAATGTCAGAAGCAACTTGGAGAGAGGAAAGGGGGAAGATGGTAGCCATTCAAATTCCATCTTCTGTCCTGGAGATGGAAAGTAAGGGCATTGCCTTACAGAGCCAGGAGATTAAAATATTGAGCCTTGTAGCAGAATGAGGAACATCCCACTTTAAACCAGAGTCACTGAGATAGAGGACACTCAGGCTGGGATGGGGCCCGGCACTTGTGGGAAGGAAATTGATGGTGTGGCTCTGACAGCGTTATTTCTGGATCTGGGATGTTGATGACAGGTCAAGCCTGGCAGAGCAGGGTGTGCCGGTTAACCCTCACACTGGGTTCACTTCTTGTGTATTCAATGGAGGTGGCTGGACAGTGGCTGGACCTGTTCTAGTACATGACCTAGGACCGGAACTCATGACAGGGCTGCCGAAGAAAAGGCAGACCCCTCTTCTCTTCTTGGAGTCGGTACCACACATTCAAATCCTTTGGGGATGTTGTCCTCTGCCATCCAAGGCAGTTGCACATCCTTTTCTTCTTCCTCCTCCTCTTCTTCTTTTCACAACGTATTTACCCAGTTAGTGCTGCCTGCAAGATGTAGGGCCATTCACTAGAGCATGGGCAACCTGTGAGTGGCCACCACCCTGAAGAAAACTGATTCATCCTTCAATAGTCATCAACCATCCATACTGCCTGAGCTCGAAGTGGGGTCTCATGAGCCCCTCTCCAGTTTGTGTTGGAATGTTGACCGACTTGATATTGTATAAGTGACCACAGCTGCTGTGAGCTTGTGAGGGCAATAGCTGTTTCATGTCCAGAAGGCAGCATCCACAGCTCTCCTCCCTACCCTCCAGTTTTACATTCCTTCTGTCTCCCCTTCTGTGATGGTCCCCAAGCCTTGAAAGGGTTGACACAGATGTCCTGTCTAGAGATGAACACTCATTAGTCACATAGTCTCAGCGCTTTGAACAGTTACAAATCTCTGCATTAACTACTGCTCACTGTAAAAAGAAGCTTCTGTGACCAGGGTTGACAGGAGCACCGATCCGTGGGTATAAAGAAAAATATTTAGAAGGCAGTTTGATCATATGTCCATTTATCAAAGCAACATTTAGAATTCTTACTAAGGCCTATGACCTCCTCAGCCACATGCTGTTTACTAAATTTACGGGACCAGGCATGAATTCTTTTCCTGGGAGCTAATCTCAAATCTAATCAGAAGCTGGTTGGTTACCTCATAATAGTCCAATATTGTACTAGTGGGCACATATTGCCTGGTAGGTCAGCATCTTATCATGAGGAGTTCAGCAATGAATAGGATCAGTGACCACTTTCCTGACTGGCCTGTGTAACACTTTCCAGCACTGAGAGAGTAACCAGCAAAGACGTTGTCAGGTCAGTTCTAGCTGGATTTCTCTCTGTCCTGAGACCAAACTATGTGGCGTCTCCAGCAATAGGGTCTTATCATCTAGTTATGGTAGAAAACCAAGAGCCTGGGTTGCTTCAGGGGTCCTGGGGGGTCCTCTCTGACCAATACACAACTTGTAGGGAGGTATCTGTGCCTAGCCCTGAGATTTTCATTTAAGAACTCAGATCTTCTGAGACTCTCACTGTTCATCTATGCAGAACACTTCTGTTCAAATTCTTTTTTAAAAAATTATATATTTTAAGTGGTTAATAAAGTAGTGACTTTCTTCAAGTATTTTCCATATATCTTTAGTCTTGGTTAGCTCACCCCCAAGGTCCTCCCCCATCTCCCTGACCCCATTCCCTCTTAACCCTTTAACCCCCAGGAGTCCCCATCTCTGCTTCCACAGCTCATATGGTTAACTGTCCCCTCACACCTTCAGGCTTCTTCCCCTCCACTTCTTACAGATCCTTTCTGGCTTCTCTATAGACATTCAAAATTAAATACACAAATCTAAAAATTCAAAGCTGGGATCTGCATCTGAGAAAGGACACAAGATATTATGTCTTTCTACACTGGGGTGACCTCACTTACTGTAATAGTTTCCACACATTCTCATGCAAATTTCATGATTTCATTTCTTTTAAACAGCTGAATAAAATTCCGTTGTGTAAAGGTACCACCCTTTTATTATCCATGCATCAGCTGATGGGCATCTAGGACGGCTCCATTTCTGGCTATTGTGTATAGAGGGGCCATGTCTCTGTGGTAGGATGCAGAGGCCTATGAGTATATGCCCAGAGGTGATATAGCTAGGTCCCAGGGTACTTCTATTTTTAGCTTTATGAGAAACTGTGGAAAAATTTTAAAATCATTATTTTAGATTTAATCATCCAGTTGAAGTCTAGAAAGGAATAAGACCATCAAGTAGGCCTGCTCTGACAGGTGACAGTCCAGCCTAACCTACAGTTTGAGCTAGTCCCCAGTTCAATGGCCATCAAAACACACAAGACTACTCTGTGTGTCTCTCTGTTTCTCTCTGTCTCTGTCTCTCTGTCTGTCTGTCTGTCTCTCTCTCTCTCTCTCTCTCTCTCTCTCTCTCTCTCTCTCTCGCTTTCTCTTCATGCATGTGTTTGCTGGCCTTCATGCGAGACCAGCATTCTACCAGCTGAGACACACATCCAACCCAGAGCGTCAGCCTCAGGAAGAAGTCTGTGTTCTTTCAGTTCATGCTTCTTCACTTCACAGAGTACCCATGTGGAGAAGCTGAGAGTAAGAAGAGCCTCTCTGCTGCTCTGGGGATCCAGCTGCAGACCCAGGGCTCTGCTCCATACTCCCTTTGCTTGGCAATGTCTTTGCCTCAGACCTTCTGTTTCCAGAGGCAGATCCTCCATAAGTGATTGATGGTGGAATACAGTCACGTATCTCCCTGCTCTCTGGCACCTTAGGGGACTCTGCCTGGACCACCCCAGGTTCTCTGAGACTTTTACAATGTTCAGCACTAGGCAGGGCTCACAGTGCATTTACAGAGTAGGCGCAGCTGGTCTGGACACCTCATTGATGCTTCTGTCTAATTCAGTACATCCCTGACAAGGGGTTGTGGAGAGATTAGGATTTACTGATCCTAACGAGAGCAAACTATGGAACCAATGTTGTGTATTGTGCTTATTTCTCTCCCCTTCAGACCTCCTTCTCTGTGTTGATCTGAGCTTTTGACAGGTGCTCTTGTGGCTACATTGTGAATCTTTCCAGACCGTAGAGACACAGACTGATATTTCAATGAGGGCTTCGACAGACAGGAGTCATTACTCTGCAGGTTGACTGAGCTAAAATGAACAGCTTGGCTGGCAGAGTTCATGACCCACTTTTTCCTTGTCCGGGTCCAACACTATACTGAATTTTTAATTTTTATTCATATTACCTAACACCGTATTGAATTTTTTATCTTTATTTCTCTTTTTGGGCAGAGGAGGCACATTTGGCAGAGGCAGCATTGTTTTGCGTTTTGAGTTGAGTGAAAGCCCTTTTTTACTTATTTATTTATTTATTTTTTTAAAGCAGTGACATTTTGGAGGTGGGTGGGGAGAAATGACTGCCATGAGTCCTGCTGAAGATACATTTCACAACCAAAATCCCACAATTCTCCTTGTTCATTTCTATATGAAAATCGGTTGCTTCTGTCAGCAGCAAAGAGGGTGGAGGAGGGGCAGGGTGCCGACTGAGCCTGAAGGGAGAAGGACAGGAGGGAGAGATCTCAGTTCCCTCCTCCCCAAGCCAGGGTGTCCTGGACCTCAGCCTCAACACCCTCCAGCCTCTGCACTGATTCTCCCCATTATCATAGCCTAGCCTTGGAGACTGCCCAGCATGACAATCCTCAGCAACCTGAGGACACCCTAAAACTGGGTACCGAGAGCTCCTGGAGCCCCAGAGAGGTCTGGGACCTTCCTAGTTTTTGAAGATTCTGAAAAAACAACAAAAAAATAGTTTTGAGCCAGGCATGGTGCTACATACCTTTAATTCCAGCACTTGGGAGGCAGAGGCAGGTGAGTCTTTGTAGGTTTGAGGTCAGACTTGTCTACATGGTGAGTGTCAGGATAGCCAGTGCTACATAGAGAAACCTAGTCTCAAAAAAGTCAAAAAAAACTTTATCTATCTATCTATCTATCTATCTATCTATCTATCTATCTATCTATGTGTCTGTCTGTTTATTTATCTGTCTATCTATCCATTCATCTTCCCACCCACCCACTGATTTATCCATCCATCCATCTATCTATGTATCTATCATCTATATCTATATGTAAGATATATAGATATATAATCCCACAGCTAGCATGCTAGGCAAGTGCTCTACCCTTGGTCTGAAACTTACTCTCTCTCTCTCTCTCTTTAATTTTTTCATCAAGAGACAGGATTTCACTAAGCTGCCTTGAATTCTCTTGAACTCACTATGTAGCCCAGGCTAGCCTTGAGCTTATGACCTTGTGCCTCAGTCTTCCAAGTACCTGACACACAGACCTGTACCACCATGTTTGACAAACTTTTATTTATTTTTCCATTTTAAAGTATGTGTGTATACATGTTTACATGTTTGTGTGTGGAAATGTGGAGGTCCAAAGTTGGTATCAGAAATCTTCTTCAATTACTCTTCCAGTTTATATATTGGGGCAAGGTCTCTCAATCAAACCCAGAACTTATGGATATAGTTTGTTTTGCTACTTAGCTTGCTCCGGAGACTCTCTGTTTCAGCCTTCTGAGGCTAGACTTCTAAGCAGATTGTCATGGCCATGCATTTATTTGGGTTTATAGAGGTCCAAATTCCACCAGTCACATATGCCTGGTAAATGCTTTAACCACACAACACCTTCCGAGTCTTGATTTTTATTTTTGATTCTCATAGCGATTATGTATTCTATGGGCACTGTATGTCACATCAAAATCTATATGGTAAAGACTAAGCTGAGCAGGGCAATTCAAAATCTGTCATCTCAAGCATTTGTCATTCACCCATTGTTGTTTTTGCAGCATTCAAAATCTTTAGATTCCTCTTGGAGAGGAAAAAAAAACATATTGGAGAAATTCCAAGTCAGGGCTAGAAAACTTATGCCACATCTTCTAATACAGAGGTAGAACAGACCCAGGCTGGGCTATGCCACATCTTCTATACTTGTGTTTGTCATATGGGGACCAGAAGGCATGAGGCAGCAATATTGTCACAAGACCTTCAAAAGACTCTAACAGACCAACCCATAATGCCTTGCAGCAAAGATGGCTGGCAATGAGACACCAATTTACATACCAGAGATAGGTGTCTTGTAAGCCCCTGTATATGATCTCAATTTGTTGATAACAGCTAAGGTGAATTTGGTGCAATTTATATTAATAATGCCATGGCAAATGTCCCCACACCTCTCTCCCTCCACTTGCTTGTACTCTGATCTATGGTGACCTATTATGATCAGCCTTGTGGGGAGATCAGCTTGAGTCAGTGACATTCTCTCACATCACTGGCCAGGGGGAGAAGCCAGACTGTTTTATCTCTATCTTTTACACAAGGTCCAGTAGGTAGCCAGTATATACACATGTATATATAAGCACACACATATAGTACACATGTCTGGTAAGGGGAGTGGGCATAGATTACTGGAAGCAAGAAAGCTATAGTATAATCTCAGGGACATCTGTAACCCACGGAGCCTCCTTCCAGGTCTGTGCCTTGATGGACCTGAGTGAAAGTGGGCCTAGACCTGTCTATGTGCATGCCAGACACTCTTGGCTGTCCAAACCTGGCTGGTCAGCCATATTCTCTCTGCATCTGGGGATAAAAGGTCACATTCACAGTGACCTGACTCATTCATAGTGATGTTTGTAGAAAAGACCACATAGTTCACATGGGCTACCACCTTTATCCCAGTGTAGGATCTGGGGTCCAAACTTACTAGGATAAACTACCCTAACAAAAACAACATAAAGGAGAAAGTTCTTTTCTTTTTTTTTTTTTTTAGCTTAAAATTCCAGGTTATAATTCATTATTGTAGGCACGTCAAAGCAGAAGGAACTTAAAAAACTGTCCCTCACATCACATCCACTGTCAGGAGCAGAGTAAGAATAAATATATGCATGTGTTGTTTTCAGCCAGCTTCTCTACTCTTATTCAGTCCAAGACCCAAACCTAGGTAACAGTGCTGCCCATAGTGGGCTGGATCTTCTCCTACCAATTAATGCAATCAAGATACTCCCTCACAGGCACACTCACAGACCGACCTGATCTACACAATCCTCTACTGAGACCCTTTCCCCAGGTGTAGTGGAAAGCAGGTAGTATCACCTTGACCTAGAGATGTGGCCTCTTTGCCAGTATAGATCTGGGATTCATGCTGAAGCTCAGCAGGTCAGGTCCTCCATCCAAGAGCACAAGTGAGAACAGAAAAAAGGGGCTTTCTGCATGCAACCCAATCTTAAGATATCCTTCAACCATGCCCCAAATTCTTCTACCTTAAGGTCATAGGTGAATCCCAAATCTACACTGGCCAAGAGGCCATGCGTCTAGGTCAAGGTGATGGCACCTGTTCTCCACTACACCCAGGTGATTTCAGGTTGTGTCAAATTGATGATTAAAACTAGCCATTCCTCACATCCATACTTGGCATTTGCAAAACATAGTAGCTGTTCTTCTCTCTGTCTACCCTACACTTTCACCCACAGGCAGTCAGCAGCCAAGGCATTCTAAACCTTGAAAAATCAGCTTCCCTTCTTCACAAGAACAACCCCCTGGGGAGTATGTTCTCAAATATATACAATTTGGGATATGTCAAAAAAAATTAGCTTCAAGTTCTGTTTGGAATATTCTTTCAAAACTTTGAAGCAAACCATATGACTCAGAAACAGGAGGTAGTTTAGCATGTGATACCGGGCAGACATAAAAAATGACAGTGTAAAGTGTATTTAGGGATGTGGGAGGACAATTCCGGAGACAGTAAATCTTTTAAAAGATGCTGTGTGTAATCAGAATGAATGAAACAGGTTGATTCCTTTGTAAAGTCATTGTCAGGAACTGGGTGAGTAGGTGGGGTGGGGACTGTAGTGAAGAGGTTCACGTTTGCTCAGAGTCAGCCAGCTTGGGTCTGCGTCTGACTTCCATCTGTTACTAATTCACCTGCCTCAGTTTCCTCTTCTGAGCCCTGGGGATGGGGGCAAGGCTTCATCCTGTTGGAAAAGAATGATGATTCAGGTCACACTCTTAGAAAGGTACTTGGCCTGGACCAGATATTGCTGTGGCATTTCATGCTGCTGTGGCGCACCTCATAAATGTGTGTTTCTCTTCTCAGGAGTGACATTTTCATTTTTCTGGAAGACTCAAGGGGAGCAACCTCGACCAGCTCCCTATGCTTATGGGGGGCAGGTTGTTTCTGATGGCTTCAAAATCTGCTCTAGCGGTGGAAAGGGCTCCGTGGAGCTATACACAAGGGATAATTCCATGACATGGAAGGCCACCTTCAACCCTCCGGGTGAGTGTAGCTCTCTGCCCCTCACCCGGGACACCAGAGAAGTTTTTGTAGCACAGGGTTCTTTCTTGCCAGCAGTTTGGGAAGGTGCCAGGAGAACAAGAAGAGTACCTGTCAGAGATGACCTCATGCCAAGGTCAAAGCCCAGATGGTAGCCTGGCTATAAGCTCACTGTATAATTGCTGCTGCCCAGTGCCTGTGTGAGGCTGGCTTTCTGCATAATGGAAGTGACATGGAACCAAGTCCTCTCTCTGAGGAGAATATAGACTGTGGCTAATCCCCCTGTCTCCACACCATTCAACGATGTGGCCTTGAAACTTCTCACAGAAGTACAAAAAGTTCCGGGAAAACAGACCGCCAGTGAGGGAGCAGGCAGTAAGGCTGGATGGAGGAGAGGTTGGGGTACCATGTGGTCTTGATTAAAGATGCGCTTTCAGAACCAGTGGGAGAGGACTTGGGTGCCAAGGGCCTGAGATTCAGAGTAGGGGGAAAACCTCTGATGGTCTGTGGTATGGAGTTCATCAGCTGGGCTGAATTTTGAGCATCAGAATTCAGTGCCAATGAGGATAGTGCAAGATACCAGAAGAAGAAGGTGATCAGGAGTTTCATGTGGCTTGTAGGGAGGATCTGAACAGAAACTAGTTAGGTCAGAGGCGGTGCAGGGGAGGGGGTTGTGATGCTCCATATTAAGCACCATATGCGACCTCTGTGTGGGGATTGCATATTAGATATTTACATTATGATTCATAACAGTAGCAAAATTACAGTTATGAAGTCACAATGAAAATTATTTTATGGTTGGAGCTCACCACGACATGAGGAACCATATACATTAAAGGGTCACAGCATTAGGAAGGTTAAGAAGCACTGGCCCCAAAATAAGCAGTGTCTTTGAAGTAGCTTAGGGTCCATTTCTGGCCCGTCTGAAGGAGGTGGCACAGCTTAACTGTTAAGCAGTTGGGTCGGGTCCTAAATCTGCCATATAGCTTTTACGGACCTGATATCATACTCTATCATTTGTTATTTCAGCTTCTTCATTTGTAACATTTGAAGAGTAACAGTTATTATTTCCCAGGGAGACAGACAGTTGGTGCATGGAAGGAGCCTTGAACAATGGGCTGCAGAATCCTAAGAGACTTGGGTTTTCCCTATGGGTGCTGAACATACTAAGCTGAACTCATAATTCCTTCTCCATAAGGTGGGGAAATGCAACAGCTAGGGAAGACATTGAATTTCTGGATGCCTTCCTACTCTTAAGGCCAGAAACACTTTTGCCTTCCTGTATCACAAGACTCCTGAACCTCTGAGATGGCTCTCAGTGAGAACCACTTGTGGTCAAGGTTTCCTAGGTAACAGCTCATTCCCTCCTCTCCCTCACCACCATGGGCCTTGGGCCTGTGGCATCAGGCATCTAGCAGGTTCTTTGAAACTGAGCATGTGCTGTTTTTCCACCCAGGGATGCCGAGAGACTTGTAAACATCCCCTAGTCATCTGCTCCTGGTTTGTTCACTGGAGGGCTTTGTTATTCTCACTTTCAAAGTCAAGTGCAATAATGCTTTGGCCCTGCTTAGGATCCAAGTGTTCTTCAGAGCACCAAAATTACTAAAGTGTTACACAATCCTCTGCAGGAAGCCCTGACGTAATCACTGGCAGTCTACGGTGACCAACGGGCAGGGGCACTGTGTGTCCTTTAGAGGAGGTGCCCTGGTCCTTCTTTGTCAACCCCAGGAGAATGTCTTACAGCAAGGCTTGCAAAACAGATAAGGCACTCTGTGGACTAGTCTTCCCATTGAGGAGGTTTATGATGAAGCCAGGAGAAAGCTTATAGCCATTGTGTTGTCCCGTTTTGGTTAAAATGTCCTATGTCAGGCCAGGCTCTTGGATAGTTGGGTAGCTCCTGCCCCGTGACTGCTCAGATATTCAGTGACGTTTGCGTGAGTTATAGCTGGCAGTTGTGATTTCATGTCCAAATTCAGACCTTCCAACTGCCCTTGGAAGCAAAAGAGAATGGAGACCCCAGTGGCAGGGGTGGGGAGGGGAGGAACCCTCCTAAGGAGCCACTTTTCCTATAGAGCCCAGTCAGCACAGGGGCTGCCCAACCTCAGTGAAGCCACATTCCTACCCTACCTCTCCCTTGGCTTTGCAGACCAGCTGTGTGAACATAGTCTAGCATGAGCGTACTATTGTTCTCAACAGCCTCTATGTTTCACAGCATGTAAAAACTCAGTGAAATTGACTACAGGGAACAAAGTACTCCCAGGGGCTTCCCACCTCTGCACATGCTAACCTTCCCTCAATAGCACCCCATCCCAGCTATGTTTCAGTGACGAGCCACACTAATGTGCACTTAGTTTTTTTTTTTTTTTTTTTAAATGATAAGCAGTATGTTTTCTTTTTTTTTTTTTTAAACTTTATTTATTTATTATTTATTTATTTGCCTTGGTGTTTGCCTGGAACTGGAACTACAGACAGTTGTTAGCTGCCATGTGGGTGCTGGGAATCGAACCCGGGTCCTCTGGAAGAGCAGACGGTGCTCTTAACCACTGAGCCATCTCTCCAGCCCCTGTGCACTTAGTTTTAAGGCTGTCAGGGTCCATTCCTGATGTCATACATCTTGTGTGTTGTGGAGGAGTCTATTCTGAGCTTTGACCTTTTACTTATCTTTAAGTGGAGTATTTGTTTGCCTACTGCGTATTTTGAGTTCTTTGCATATTCTATGTGACAGTGTCCATTGCAGACATTTTTCCCCAGCCCATGGCTTGCCTTTTCATTCATTCTATTCACAAGTTCTTTCTCAGAGCAGAAGTTTTCAGTTTCAATAGAGACCATATTTTCAGGTTTTCTACCCTGGATCATGCATTTGATGATTTGATTTGTAGCATCAAAGGGCTGGAGAGTGCTTGCTACTCTTCCAGAGGGCCTCGGTTCGATTCCTAGCACCCACATGGTAGCTCAAGACTACCTCTGAGTCCAGTTTTAAAGCCTTTGACACCCTTTTTGGCTTCTATGGACACTGCATGTATGTGGTACACAGACAGACATGTAGGCAAGGCACCTATACTGGCCAGTTTTATGTCAGCTTGACACAAGACAAGAGTCATGAGAGAGGAGAGAGCCACAATTGAGAAAGTGCCTTCTCTGTAATATCTGGCTGTAGGCAAGCCTGTGGGGCATTTTCTTACTTAGTGATTGATGAGGAAGGGCCCAGCCCATTGTTGGTGGTGCCACCACTGGGTTGTTGGTCCTGGGTGCTATAAGAAGCAGGCTGAGCAAGCCATGAGGAGCAAGCTAGTAAGCAGCACCCCTCCATGGCCTCTGCATCAGGCTCTGCCTCCAAGTTCCTTCCTTCCTTGACTTTCTTTGATGATGAACTGTGATTCAAAAGCATAAACCTTTCTCTCCCCAGTTTGCTTTGACCATGGCGTTTCATCGCAACAGCAGTAACTCTGACTAAAACAACACCCACATACAAAAAATAAAAGAAACTTTTTTTTTTTAAGTCAGAATCAAGCCCAGGGTCATTCTAGATCCTCCCTTACTGCTTGCTTTCTGTGCTTGCTGTAATAGTGGGGATTGCCAGGAGCTGTGACAACCAGATGTCCTCATCCTGTTCCTGACTGGATTGAGATTTGCAACTAGGGTTATGGTCTGATTGGTTGATGCTTAGTTCTCACCTTTTAAGCAAGTCTTTTATTACCTTTGCTTGTAGGTGTTTAAATTTGTGATTCTTGTATTAAAATAATAAAGGATCTTCTCCAATTGCTTTTGGAATTTGAGGGTGGGAGAAAAAGTCATGTGCTACAAAGGACTAAGGGGAGTGAGTTTATGTTATAATTTATAGCTGGACTCACTAAGGTCAAGGGTGACCAAGCATCACATAAAGGAGGAATGTGCTTAGGAACTTAGGAAATGTATGTAAAACTCATCTGCATCATCTCAGGATGCATTTTCACTGTCTTCCAGGTCCTTACTGGACTCACGTCCTGTTCACATGGAAATCCAAGGAAGGTCTAAAAGTCTATGTTAATGGGACGCTGAGCACCTCAGACCCGAGCGGGAAAGTGTCTCATACCTATGGTGATCCACAAGTCCACATGGTTATAAGGTCTGAGCAGGACCAGAGCAAGCGCTATGAGAACGGAGCTTTTGATGAGTTCATCATCTGGGAACGTGCGCTGACTCCCGATGAGATCAAGATGTACTTCACAGCTGCCGTTGGTCAGTGCACGGGAAGGCTGTGGGTAGATCTGGAGTCTGCACCTCGAGATACTCAGCACTGTGTCCCTCACCACCTTTCAGCTCTCTAGCTCCTGTCGTGGCAGATGTGACATGTGTCTTAATGAACCTTATAAGTATAGTCATGTTTCTGAACACCTGTTCCTCAAGATAAATGAGCAAATAGTTCACTGGAGACACGCTGAGATTAATATTCTCTGATCCTTGCAGGCTCCATGGGGTATACCCAGACTGATTACAGAGGCTTTGGTGGCAAATATTCAGGCCCTTAACAAATGCCTCCCATGTGCACATCCTCTGCAGGGCCCTCAGATCCCAGGGTGCCTTCTCCTTGCTTGATTACAGGTGATTGTTTCGAGCAAGGGCCTGTAGGCAGTGGACACAGTTCAATTCTTTACTTTGCCATGGGTCTTTTAAAAGACCTTTGATAAATTTCATGTGACATCTGTATAACTATTTAAAGTGAGCAATTAAAAAATAAGACTAGAACAATAGCTTAATAAAGTGCTTGCCTTTCAACATGAGGGCCTGAGTTCAAATCCCAGGTCCCACATTTAAAAAGCAGGGTATGGTGTATGCTTATAATCCCAGAACAGGGGAGGCAGAGGTAGGAGGATCTTTTGGACTCAGTCTTCAGCCAGCCTAGCATTACTAGTAAATTCCAAGTTCTAGCTGTTGTTGCTTATTTTTTTTTGTTTTTAGTAGATATTCGGGAATGACACCGAGGTTGACCTCTGCTTCTCCATGCACACACAAGAATAAAATATAATGGCAAAATGGTAAACAGTTTGGTGGTATTTAGAAAATTCACAGGGTACAACAATAGTCTCTATATCATCTTCAGATATTTCAGGGATATCCGTGTCTGTTAAACCAGTGCTGTTGTGTGAAGCCACTAGTGTGTGTCTTCTTTCTGAGGTTCATCTGTTCTAGATATTTAAACAAACTCCATCACTTACTAACTCATAGAAAGATGGAGCATTGACATCTGTTCTCTCAGTAAGGAGCAGCTCCCATGCAGATTTAGAGAGGGTCAAGTCTCCATTGTGAGATCTCAGTGCATGCGTCTGTGAAATCTAGGCATATGGGACCATCTCCCAGATGACCCTATCTCAAGAATTACACAGGGACTGAGCCAGACCAAGGGCATGGTGGAGTCTTACTTCTCAACCCAATCTCTCATGGCTACTCCCATGACATGCAGAGAAACCTCTGTTTCCATTGCTTTGATCTCTTAGCTCCATAACATTGAAGTTGACTATGTCATAACGTGAACCCACGGCATCACTGCCCTGTAACTTCTTGGCACTCGAGCATGGAATGTCACCCAATTTTGGAGAATAAACTGCTTTTGGGGTTCAGCTCTACATTACCAGCCACCTCGCCCCACCCAATCCCAAGGGGACCATCACTTTCAAGCCAGCCAGTGTTATGATGTCATTTCCTCAGGTCACCCAAAGCAACCTCGAGACATTTCCCGAAAATGAGGTCAAGTATCAAGTGAAGTCTATGTTCTCATCAGGAAACAATAGAGTTAGAAATAGTGAAGCATAGGCAGAAAAATGGCAAGTGAGGGCTTCAGCTTTGACCTTGGACATCTCATCACGGGGGATGGCTCATAATTAACCAAGATCATCAGTAGAGAGAGTAGGTTCCTCACAGTGAAAGTTCTGGCTTCTTCACCACCTTTGGGATGGCATCTTAGCCTGATGTATCAGTTTCTTTTATGCACTTGACAGAAGCCATGTACTAAAGTAACATTGATTTATATTGGCTCCTGATTTCGGAGGGGTCAGCTGGAGGCCACTGGGATCCATATGTTTGAATAGGACATCATAGCAGAAGAGGAAATCTACTTATATCACCATGGAGCAGGACCTAGAGAGGAAACAGCAGGAAGTGGGCAGGGATAAATACACCCTCAAGGGCCTGTCCCCAGTGGCCCCAGCTTCTCCAGCTAGCCTCTGCCTCCCAGAATGTCCAGAGCCTTTTAAAAATAGTGCTACCAGCATGGTAGCAAATATTTAAGGGTGGAAGATGCTTCTGATTCAAACCATAGAGCCCAGTGAATCCCGTGTTTTATCTATAATGAGTCTGGGTGCCACTGAAGAAGCCTATTTCTCATCCTTCCTTTGTTTGAAATCTGTGAGACCTTGCATAAAATCATCCTTTTATGTGATGGCTTGCATGAACGGTGTTCAGAAGCAATTTACAATATAAATGGAAAAATAATTTCTGCTGGGAAAATCCATATAATCTACCTCTTAGGCTGATTTATGGACCCTTTATCTTCCCAGAAACATCCATGCTCAAAACATCCCATACCTCTGTAGGACACCTCAAGCTGGTAAATTCTGAATAAGGACAGGTGTCTTGGGATGACAAAGAATGATTTAGCCCTCACTGAGGTATTGTTTTTTTTTCCTTTCAGGTAAACACATTCTGTTGTCTTCAACACCGCCAGCGATGCCCACAGCACACTCAGTGGTGAGCAGGGGCCTTTTCCCTTTCCCCCATGTGTGAGTCATATTTTATAGCTTAGAGGGAGGAAGTCTTCAGTCCAAGGTGGGCTAAGTGCATTGCTGAGCACCAGAGACAAAGCAGAAACATGATAGAAAGTCAAGTGGGGAAAAGGTGCTGCCTCCCATGCTCTACAGCATCCAGGAAGCAGGGGTGAGGTGGGAATGGGAGGAGAATGAGAGTCTGAGGATAATATATCCCTCAATGGTCACCCTCCTTTCTCCCCCTATGTCCTACCTCTACAGCCAATTCTACAACATACAAACTCATCTGTGGGTTCGATCCATTGGTGAAGTTAGCACCCTGCCATGACCCAATCACCTCTTAATAGTACCATGGACTAGAGACCAAAACAGTAACACGGAAGGCTCTTTTAATGGCACTTCCCATTCAAACCATAGCCCTATCTGCTTGTTGCTTGTGTTGGCTTGTGCTGGCATGCTAACAAGGCCAGAGTCATGTCCAGAATGAAATAATAAAGGGAAGGAAAGCAGTTTCAGGGAAATTCTTGTTGCCCAGAATGATTGGATAAACGATCCCCTTGGTTCCTGTTCCTTGGAATGCTAGAAAAAAAAAGAGGAAATTCTAGGGAGCCAGTGACCTATGAAATGATTTTCTGGGCAGTTGAGAACCATCTCTCTTTTTGCCTTTCTTTGGTCACTTTTTTTTTTTTCTGATATCCGAGAAAAGGGTCGATTTATACAGAACGTGGCTGCTTCAAATTAGTTTTTGTGTCTAAAGAATGTCCCTGGCTCAGGGACATTGACAGCAAGTGCCCAGACTCTAGTCCCCTTGGGCTCAGATCCTTGTTTACTACACATCAGCTCTGTCTGCCTCTCTGTGGCTAAGGTCATCTTTCAGATAGTTGTTGTCTCATGAGGTGGCTGTGAGGATGGGATGCTATTCTTTGCAGACTCTTCACAGAAGCATCCATATGTGTATGACCAGGCTTGGCACTGTCCTGATGGGGCCAGAGCCATAGGTCACCTTGAGCTTCAGGAAGTCATGTGACGTTTTTCAGATGCCCACAGATGCCTACCACCCCATCATCACCAACCTGACAGAAGAGAGGAAATGCCTCCAGAGACCTGGAACTGTGCTGCTATACCTTCAAAATGTGTCCCTCAGCTTGCCCAATAAATCCCTCTCAGAGGAAACTGCACTGAACCTCACACAGGTAAGGCTCCTGGTGCCTTTGGCTGGTAGGTTGGGTCCGATGTATGGCTAGAGAGTTAGAAAGATCTAGAGCCATGGCTGGCTAGATGATTCAGCAGTTAAGAACACTTGCTGCTCTTACAGAGGACTGCAATTCAGTTCCTAGCATTCATATTGTGTAGCTTACAGCCATCCATAATTCCAGATCCAGGGGATATAACACCCTTTTCTAGCTTCCACAGGCACCTACACACATCCAGCATACATTCTCACACACACAGAGAGAAAGAGAGAGAGAGAGAGAGAGAGAGAGAGAGAGAGAGAGAGAGAGAGCGAGAGAGCAGTTGCCTAACAGTTTAGACTTCTTTTAAACAGGCAGGAGGATGTTCTGGCCAGCTCTGTGCTGATCAGTGAAGCCTTCTTGAGCTGGGAGTCAGATCTTCAGTATACTTCCCAAGCATCTAACCTCCCTGGTCCAACCACATTCTACCTGTAGAGCCAATTGGGCTTGAAACTCATTGTTTCAAACTCCTTGGCAATAAGGAAGATGTGGGAGATGCTATCAGATGTAGTTAAAGGCCACAGATCGCCATGTACAGTGTGACTTCCTAAAGTCACCCAGAGCACCCTGTGAGTGTGGTACTTAGGATATTAGAGATAAGGTGCTCCCTTCTTAATTCCTAATAGTTCCTAGGTAGAGGTAGGAGGTTGAGGTATCTCATGGCTGTATGATCTTCTTGAGCCATGGTTATTGCTTGGTATAGGGAGAGAATGGGTGTTTGAGGTTGGCCATTCTTAAGAATATACCCCAGGCTATGAGCAGGGATTGTGGAGTCTGGCTGATAGGCCCACCTTTGCCCTGCAGGTTACAACTGTGTATCCTTGTTAGGATGTGAATGTTGGTGGCCTCCTGGCTATTCTGAGACACGGAGGCAATAGTCACTGTGACCATATCTCAGGGGACCATGTGGGTCCCTATACACTTTTGTGTGAGGTGAAGGATTATTTATTCACGAGGGTTTTAGTTTCTTGAGGATTCTAGTACTGAAGGCATACCCAGGGAAACATGTCAAACCTGAGATATAGTGACTAGAGGCTCCAGAATGGCTGGAGGTACTCAGTAGCTTTCTTGATTAGGGCAGGAGAAGCAAGTTGGATGTCTTGAGATTTCATCATCTCTAAGAACATATCACATTAGCTGGAACTACTCTGACTTTCAAGAAGTTGAGGGACTAAGATAAATCCAGCTTCTTGGAAGTGCTATGGAAAGATGGGTTTGGGTATCTTGGCTCAGGTTCCAGGCCCTGAAGTGGAGCAGGCTGGAGATGACCCCTGTTCTCTTCATAGTTTGGTAGGCTCACTGTCTAACCCCACAAGGCCTCACTTTCTCTGGAGATGTGGATGATTTGTGCTGCCCAGGGACTTAGCTGGTACCAGCATGGCAGTAATAAGGCTTCAGCCTAGAGCAGGTATAGACCATGCTGTGTGAGTCCTTGGCATTGACAGTGGCTGGGTGGATCTTCTATGTGACCCTCCTTGATGCATGCTGACCACTGATTTATTAGTGTTGGGGTTACTGTGTTCTGGGACTATAATGTACAATGGACCCAATCCCTGTATCCATAAAACTACACCTAGACCTTTGCCTTTGTATCTAGATGTGCTTGAGATGAGGGGTAGTGGTAGCTCATCTTTATATGGAAGAAGCCTTTCCATGATGGAAATAGCCACCCAACCTATTGATCATAATTGGGCTTATTGACCTCACTTAGACCAATTACCAGCTTAGGGGATCAGAATTGGCATGGAAGACTAGCCTATTATGAAAGAGATCTTGGTTGGACAGAATTACCTATATGGCACACTTCCCATTTCCACAGGAAGAGGAGGTTGAATTGAGTGGAGAAATCCCTAAATTTGGGCAATCTTGTAGGTTACCAATGGAATATTGATATGGGATGCACTGAAGCAAGGTTTGGCTTACAGTAAGTGTATCATCAGATCTTTCTTTTGTTCCTGTAACAGCTGGTCTGAGAGGCTGTCCATAGAGTATAGGAGTCTTTCAAAAGTCTATCTTCTTCCTCAGCCCATCAGCACACTCCAGTCTCAGGTTCATAATCCTTCATCGCTTGTTAGAATGTGCTGGCAGATGAGGGGCTATAGCAGGCAGGAACCATTGCTTCCTTGAGATGTACATGCTGAAAGACACTGTGGCTAAGGATCACAGAAAGAACTACCATGTATCTTCCAGGAAGAGCATGGGGCTGAGCAGGGAGGGACTTGGGTCAGGGGAGGCAGGTTGTTCTGCTAAATTCAGTGTAGAACTACATGATGGATGCTGGGGATGAAGTGGGACATGGACATAAGGCCAAGGTAGTTCCATGTTCTTCATAAGATGGCATACTGGAACACAGACTTCAATGTAGGCCACATGGAAACATTTCCTGAGCTTGGTGGCTTCATTTTTTGCCTGTTACTTCCTCTTTATCTCTATGCTGAACCTCATAGAGTCAAAGATTGCAGATCCTGATGCCTTTAGGGGTCAGCAATCAAAGTCATGGATGCAATAGGCAGGACCACTGGGCAGACAGATGATGGAGAGCAGTAGCCAACTAACTATTCAGAGTCTCTTGAGTTCAACCTTCAGCCCCATCTCTTCTGGTTTGATGAGAGAAGCCCCAAGCCTTGAAAACATGGCTGTAATTTTAAAACTAAATGTGTACAGATCAAATGAAAGCCATCTAAACACTGATTGAACCCAGTGGTCATCAACTTGTGTCCTTTCTATGGCCTGTGCTGACCCTGGTACCTTGGAGACAAATTGTATAGAGTGGTAATGTCTAGAATGTCTCAACTCCAATTCAACAGAAAACAGAATTTCTAGAAAGTCATCGTACAGATTTCTAGTA
Source organism: Sigmodon hispidus (assembly GCA_004025045.1). Taxonomy (NCBI): domain Eukaryota; kingdom Metazoa; phylum Chordata; class Mammalia; order Rodentia; family Cricetidae; genus Sigmodon; species Sigmodon hispidus. The sequence goes on from PVIH01003934.1 coordinate 42,482, forward strand.
CCTGTCTCTTAACCATTGGTGATGGCCTAGTACAGTAGCCAGAGGCACTTCCTAGGCTGTACTGTCGGTCATGTGTACTCTCAAGTGTGAGGTCTGTGGTTCATGTACAGAGACTTGTGAGCCATGTACAAGATGCCCTCTGGAGTCCTCAGCTCGAACAGAAGAACTGAAAGATATCTCATAATTAACAAAAATACAATGTACATGCTGAAATAATATTTTTATGTGTTGAATTAAGTAAATAAAATACAATATTTAGTTGGTGTTCTCCCTGCCAGAAGCAGCTGATTGGAAATAGAAAGCTGTGTGTAGTAGTACACACCTACGATCCCCGTACCTGGGAAACTGAAGAAGGAGTTTCTTGAGTCTACATCATGAAATCCTACCCTCCCCACCAAAAAAAAGAAAAGAAAGAAAAAATTTCAGTTAACTGATATGGTTCATTCATTTCTGTCTTCAAAACTGTTCTCTATCCCTCAGGCCAGATGTAATTCGTGCACGGCCTATTTCTGTAGTAAAATTTGAGAGGCATATGGCCACTCACTTATGCACAGTCTCACAGTCTAGCTTGCATCTGCACTTTGTGGCAGAGCTGAGGCTATAGCCTGACCACCCGAAGTCCTTATTATGTGGCTTTTTAGACATGTGTGTTTGTGTGTGTGTCTTGGGGGGGGGAGGAGATTGTGGATATGGCTCCATTGGAAGAGTGCTTCCAACATGTGTGAAGTCTTGGGTTTGATTGAGTCTCAGCACCGAACAAACCAAGTCTGGTGGTGCACATATGCAACCCCAGCATTTGGGAGGCAGAGGAAAGAGGATCAGAAGTTCAAGGTCATCCTTGGCCTGAATAGCTCTGTGTATGTGAGTTTGGGGCCATCCTTGGCTATATGAGATCTTATAGATGAAGAAGAAGAAGAGGAGGAGGAGGAAGAGGAAGAGGAATAAGGAGTAAAAACAAATGCTTGTTCATCTGATCAAGGAGAGAAAGCAGGAGCATTTGGGGGTCATTAGTTAAGCCCTTGCCCTTTAGAATACAAATAAACAGCTGTGGTATGAAGATGAACGGGAGAAGGATACTCCGATGATGCATCCTGCACATTCTTAGTATATTTGGTGAGGAAGGAAAGCATTTTGTTGACTGTGAAGGCTACATGGTTCTCAACCTGTGGGTCGGGATCCCTCTAGCAACCATCTATCCCCCCAAAATATTTACATTACGATTCATAACAGGAGCAAAATTATAGTTGTGAAGTAGCAATGAAATAATTTTATGGTTGGGAGGGGTCCCCGCAACACAAGGAACTGTATTAAAAGGTCGCAGCACTAGGAAGGCTGATGTAGAGGAAATGGAGGTCAGTGAGTTGGCCTCCAAGTTTGAGTGTGGTATCAGTAGCAGGGGATGAAAGGGAAAGACAGAGACAGATGAGTAGGGAGGGGTGGGGAGCGGGGAGTGGGGGCAGACATCACTGAAGCTGCTACCCTGCTCAGCTTTGCTCCGTGGTTACATGGGATGCAGGCTAATACTCCTTCCCAAACACACACAAAGGAAGCAGAAAGACTGATTTTCACTTAAATCTCCCTATTTGAAAATGCTAACATTTAATAGTATTGTTTTGGAACAAGAATGAACCAAACCAAACATGATTTTAAGGTGACTGACTGGGGGGGGCATAAGTGGCTTCCGCTTTGCAGAAGTGATTTCCATCTGGCACAAGTGACTTAATTTCAGGTAGCTCTGAGAAAAGTAGGTTTCACTTATTCATCCATTCATCCATCCATCCATCCATTCATCTATGTATCCATCTATTTATTTCTTCATCCATCTATCCCACCCTTCATCCATCTACTCATCCATCCATTTATCTATTTATCTACTCATCTACCTATTCCTCACTCCATCTATCCACTCATCCATCCATTCATCTGCTCATCTATTCATTCACTGATCGGACATGCTGAGGCCTGTCACATGCCCTGAACACTCGTGATATCCACATTTTGATCATTGACTTTACAAGGTTGTCACAAGAAACAGGTGAGGTGATAGCATCTGTAAAATATAGCCCAAGGCTAGGGAGATAGCTATTGATTAAAGCATTTGACCCATAAGCCTGAAGATCTGAATTCGAATCCCTAGAATCCACAGAATGTTGAGTGAACATGATGACTTGCCTATAATTCCAGTCTCAGAAGAAAGAGACAGGAGCTCCCCAGAGCAAGCTGGCTGGTAAGGTTTAGCCATATTGGCCATCTCTGGGCTTAGTTGAGAGAGTCTGCCTCAATAAATAAGGTGAACAAGCCATCAACAACAGTCCCTGACACCAGCCTTGAGCTTCTCATGAACACACATGCACTCCCACATGCACCAACATGCAAGTGTGCCCCCACACATGTTAACATACATACACACAGATATCCACACACCATAAATACAAGTTATTATCGGGATGGAGGTGGTGTACATCTTTAATCCCAGCACTTGAGCAAGTGGCTCTCTGAGTTCAAGGTCAGCCTGGTCTACAGAGTGAGTTCCAGAATAGCCAGGACTATTTCACAGAGAAACAGTGTCTTGAAAAACAAAAACAATCAAACAAAAAAAAAAAAGAAGAAAGAAGGAAAGAAAGAAAGAAATTTAAGCTATTATTGCAGCCACTGTGTACTAAATCAATTACTGGCTGAGGAGATGTGGGAAGACTCAGAAGGGGAACTGATGGACTCAGGTGCGAGGCTGGAGGATTTGTGCTAAGTAGTGTTCTGTTTATCTTTAGACCTTCTTAACAACTGTGGGTGACGTGCTTCTACTGCCCAGCTGGACCCTTGTATCCGAGGTAAGAGGAAGGATGCTTTGATCTTCAGCACATGTGTACTGGTTATAGCTGCCTTCCTGCAATGGCATCCCAGAGTCCTAATTATCTTGAAGAAGAATGAAGCCTTTCCCAGTCTCCATGTCTGAGACACTGAAGCTCATTACCCTTGGGCATGAAATACATCTAGGGTATTGTGTCTTCTGGTTTGCTGGGGACCCTGGAACCCTCAGTCTTGTGCCACCATCTCTGGCTCTGGGAAAAGGACCAGCTCTTCCAGAAGGCTGACCTTTGCTTGACATTTCACACAATGAGTTTTTTTTTTATTCTGCATTCTTGAATAGTCATAAGAGCCATATTTGGCATTTTAAGATCAGCGGATTGAGTGAGATGGCAGAGCGCGAAAGTGTGCTTCATGATGAAAGTGAGAAAATGAAAGGCTTTTGTCCCCTGCACTCAAAATTCAGGAAGCAGAACGGAGTGCTTTTCTTTGATTTCAAACCACCGTATTGATATTACTTCTTTAAAACATGAGACCAGTCGATGAATAGTTGTGGTGAAGGCAGATGATAAATATACCTAAGATAAGAATCACCGAGGGCCTTCAGGGACAGCGTGACGGTGAGCAGCCTCATATAACCACACAGTCTGTTCCAGAGCCCACTCACACACATATGTTCTACAGACATCTGGTAGAACCTGCTTTTTCTTAATTCCTCCAAGAATGTCGGCCAAGGTGGGGTTGGGGAGATGGTTCACAAGTTGGAGTTCAGATCCAGAGCACACATTCAAATGCTGGGTGGGCATGGCAGCCCCCCTTTAATTCCAACCTGGGGTGAAGAGAAGAGATGGGATCCTCAGAGCAAGATGGCTAGCCATATAGGTGGTCTCTACGTTTGGTGGAGAGACCCTGCCTCAGTGAGTGAGATGGAAGGGTGATTTAGACTGACTCTCAATATAAACCTCAGGCCCCACATGCACACACACGTGGGCATATATACCCACACACATGCAAAAACATGCACACACATGCATGCCACATACACATACAAAATGAAGAAAATGAACATTTGCTAAGGTACTCTGGACACCATGTGAGTCAGGTCAGTATATGCCATGCCACAGTAACAACAGATGCCACTCACAATGTCTTGGCATAGTGGACATTCACCTCCCAAATGTTCAGAGTCCATGTGGTGACTTAGGATCTCAGCTCTGTCCAGCTTCTGTGCCACACATGGCTTCCAGGAGTTCAAAGAGAAGGGAAATGAAGCTCCCAGGTACCCAGGAGGACTCTGATCACACCAATGTGCTGAAATACTCACGCTCCTGGATTCTCTTCATTTCAGACATTTAAAGGTTTTGCAAGGTTGAGAGGTAGAAGCGGCAGCCAATTCTCACCTTATTAATAAGACAGCATGAGAGTCTGCATTCTGTGGGCCCTTTATTGAACAGCTTCAAGTGAAATGAGGTTGTGTAACATTGGCAAATGGGAAGTGGGGGTTGTCAAGAATGCAAGAGTAACATGGTCTTATGTAGAAGCACATTCTTTTTCAAGAAGCATAGACCTCTAGGGATAGGTTTCTAGGGGACTTTGTATACAAGCTGCTGTCTGAAGCACGGGAGAGTAGCCGGTAGGGACAGTCAGAAGAAGAACAGCAGTCAGTGGAGGCCTCAGATCGACAGATTTTTCTTCATTGATTTAAATGAACTTTCTTTGAATGTAAAATATGCAAATCTGCTGCAAAATATGAATAATTATGAAACAATCCAGGCTTAGGCAGGCTTGTGAGCATTGAAGAAGGGTACACGTGAATGGATGCTCCCCCTAGAAGTGAGTGCCAAAGACACAGGCGTTTTGATTGGAATCAGATCACGGGCCTAAGAGACAATGTCTAAAATTGGCCTGTGAATCTGGTTCCGCCTTAGTAAGTCCTCTTGGAGTGTTTGTGAGAGGGTGCCGAGAGCTCCATGGTGACAATCGCTGTCTAAGAAAGGATGGGAGGGAATGGGGTGAGGTAGGCAGGGCAGAGCCAGGCAGAAGGGGGCAGGGGGTGAGAGAGCTGCTCTTTATCATGGTGTCTGAGGTCTAAGAAAATCAGGCCAAGATGGGCATGAACCCTGACATGGACACTGGTCCCAAGTTGGCAGTAGTGGTCTGTGTACCTAGAAGTGACCTGCCTTCCTGTGGATAGAATCCAGCAGTGTCTTTTCTGCTTTAAAGATGCAGAGTAGGTGAAGAGGGGCCATTGGATGGAGAGTCAAGGAGGCCAGAGGGGATCTGGGGGCTGGAATCTCCAAAGAGACTGCTACTTCATTGAGAGTGGAAAAGATTTGCTTATGTCCCCATGCCTCAGGGGACTTAGGGCCATTAGCTGTAAGACAGAGACATGGAGAGACCTCAGAATTACCCAGGTCCTTGGAGGCTTCATAGCAGAGTTACAAACAGGTGTCTGAGCTCACTGATCACTCAGGAACAAACGTTATGACGTTGGGTCAGCTTTCACTTGTCTATGCTCTGTGAACTTTTCAGGTCACGGTCACCTCCCAGGCTTCATAGTGATACAGTTGGGTGGTTTTCTCTCTCTTATGGTCATCACAGGGAAGTGATGAGGCTCTGAGTTCACGATGTGCCAATTTTATGTGATGCTGAGTGGGGTGGTCCTCAGAGTTTCGTGTCTGTGTTGCTTACAGAACAACACCGTGACTCTGGGCCTGGTCGACACCATCGATACCGTCATGGGTCACATATCATCCAACCTGCAGTCCAGAGAACCCCATGTCAGCCTCACAGGCTCTTCCTCCATGGCAGGTAGCCATTATCGGATTGGAGAGGGCAGAGGCGGTTGTGGGAAGAAGAGCGCCAGGTGTACAGGCCATTGGTCTTCACACTGTCTGAGGCTCACACAGCAGCTGAGATTAACCACCATTTCTCTAAGGCTCAGTGCTGTGTGCAAAATCTCATTTTTGGCGAAAAATGTGTTAGAATTAGGCTAGAAGTGCTGGGTCATGGTATGTACACAGGACTGTGTAAGCAGTCGTGACAGTGTTGTCATGGTAACCGATGTCTGGGCTCAAACATAATGGGGACTCACAACTTCCCAAGCTTCTGGTCCTTAAGTATCTCTCCAGTGGGATGCTCCCTTGGAGATGTGGAGTGGGGGAAGAAGGCCATTGGGAAAGGAGTAGAGGAGACCAGAATGAGAGTCTGGGTGAATGCCAGAATGGGATATCCCAGAGGAAGCAGCCTGGCTTTCAGAGAATGTCAAGGTCCCCCACAGACAGGTATGAATTCTTTGTTTTGAGTCTCTCTTTGAGGGGACTTCAGCAGAGGCATCACACCATGCCCCACCATGGTCTGGGCACTCATCTGTCCATAGCTTTGGAGCTGCTTGTCTGCGAAGGGACTCCCCCCGCACATGGGTTTTAATTTTCCCTTTTTTCTGACAGGGTGCCCCAGAGCTGAGATAGCCACTGTCTCCTTCCCTCCCATTGGGTGTCTGCTGCCATGAGGTTGAGTGCTTAGAGACAGAGGGCAATAGAAAGGTGGGACCCCTCCAGGTAGAAGTTCCCTTAGGGTGCAGCTGGAGGACTTAGCCTCTGCAGAAATTCCCACCCTGACTCATATGCCTGTGGACGCACATGTATGTATGTGCACATATGTGTTCTAGGTCACCCTTTCTAGAGGCAATTCCTCTCCCCTAGGAGTTGGTGTGGCTTAAGAAATGAAGGATAGCCAGGCAGTGGTGGTGCATGCTTTTAATTCCAGAAACTGCGAGGCAGAGGCAGGCAGATCTCTGTAAGTTCAAAGCCAGCCTGGTCTATGAAGTAAGTTCCAGGACAGAGCCAGGGCTACACAGAGAAATCCTGTTTCAAAAGAAAGAAAGGGGGGAGGGAAGGAGGAGGGAAGGAAGGAAGGAAGGAAGGAAGGAAGGAAGGAAGGAAATGAAGGATAGTGACAGGGTCTTTATTTATTTCTTGCAACCAGTGAGCCTGCTGACCCCATTTACTGTATCTGCTTCTCCTTCAGATTTCTCCGTGGCCAAGGTCCTTCCCCCAGCACTGAGTGCCCCCCATTATAGATTCCCAGCCCACGGGCACAGCTACATTGAGATTCCTAGAGAGGCCCTTCACAGCAAAGGTGAGTGGATATGGTGTCTCAGGTTCTCATGTAGTACAGTCCTGGTGACTGTCCTTCCCTGATGGAGCTGCACCCCCCAGGAGGGTGGGGTTGGGTGCTCCCAGAGAAGGGTCTGAGACAAAGCATGCCTTACCACCTCATTCCACAACACACTGTAGACTGAGCTGGGACTTGAAGTGGGCCTCTGAAAATCTATGTTCCTGTGAGTTTAACCCACCACAAAAGAGATTGTGTGTGTCCCCTAATCTACTCAGCTCCTGGTTAGTTGAATGTGAGTAAATGGGGGCACCCTCATCCTTGTTCAAGGTAGCCATGGGTGGGAAATCTAGAAACTATTCCAGGACAGGCCCAAGGCAAGTCTTATTATGAGCAAGTTGCCAAGGGCACCTGATGGATATGGCCCAGGCAACTCTGACCATATTGGATGGCATCTTCTATGTTGATCCTTGTGTGTGTGTGTGTGTGTGTGTGTGTGTGTGTGTGTGTGTGTGTGTCTACTCACAGTTGAAGATTTCTGTGGATCCTCACCTTAGAGAGCCTGGACAGAGACCCAGCCCTGTCACACAGCCCCTACCCCAGCAAGGATCCATCTTTTGGTCTGTCTGGAGGACAGTTGCCCATGATGTCCATCTTCTTCTGACAAAGACTCAGAGTATCTTGCTCTCAGGAGAGAGGCTCTACCTAGCAGCCTTGCATAGGGTCTTCTTCTCCTAGATTCCACTGCAAGACATATTAGAAATAACCCAGGTTTCCAGAATGGCCAAGGCTATGTTTTACTCAACACTTTCTGTCAATCAACCTGGATTCTGTAGTTAGAACCCTAGTTTAGCCGTTGCTGGCTGTGTGGTCTTGGGCAAGTTGCTGCCTAAATTTGTGCCAGGACAATCTCAATACCTGTTTCATGATATTGTTTTGGACTTTACAAGGCGAAGTGTATATAAACCACTGTGCCTGGCATTTAGTGAGTCCTGAGTTGATTGCAGGGAGAGCTCAGAGAATCAGCCAATAACAGCTGAGTGCTCTCATATTCCTGGAGAGAAAAAAGAGCTGAGTATGTGGTTCTCAGTGTAATAAGGGGCAAGGGAGCCATTGCAGCCATCTGGGTGTCTGCTAGCCTGTAGACCTGCATCTGAATATTAGCATAGTTCTTCTGCAGACTGAGACACACTCAGTGCTAGGCAACTGGTAGCCCATGATGAGCTCCCTGCCCCTGAGGATCTATGGTGTCTTGGGAAGGCCTCAGCATCTGTGTCTGGAGTGGACATAGGGGACAGGGCAGGAGGTCATTGTCCCAGCACAGCACAGGTCTAGCTACAGCTTTTATGCAGCTGTAAATGTCATTATTCTGTGGCTTTTCCTTCTCCCCACCACCCTGAATTCACCTTCAGCAGCCCCCAACCCTGTGTGCGTGACTCTGCATTCTTCCTGCTTGAAACTGGAGTGTTGATGGGTGTCTGACCTCTGCTTTGTCCTCAGCCTGGATCACGATTGTCGGCCTCCTCTACCACTCCATGCACTATTACCTGAACAACATTCCCCCAGCAAGCACAAAGTGAGTGTTGTACAGTGGTGTGGGGATGTGTATGTACTTGTTTCTTGGATGGCCAACCATGATGACATCCTACGTTGCCACACACATGCATGGCTTTCTTTTAGAAGACACTTGTTCAAGACAGATTGGGCTTCTAGCCTTTTGGAAAAGAAACAAGAATTTCTTCAGCAGGATCCAGCAGGCTCTGGAGAAGACTAGCCAGCTATGCTCAGAGGCACAGGCTAGGGCCCTCAGCAACCCCTGGGCTGACAGTGATCTGAGACCAGTGAATGATGCTCCCTGAGTCTCAGTTTCCACATCTATAAAATTCTGCCTTTATAATTGTCTCCCTGGGGAAGATTTCCTCTCTCTCTCTCTCTCTCTCTCTCTCTCTCTCTCTCTCTCTCTTCTCTCTCTCCATTTTTTCTTCCACAGTTGATGTGAGGGAGCAGGAAATTCAGGCACTTAATTAAACACACCCCAGGATGATTCACATTCCAAACTCATCAGACCCCAAACCAGACTTCTGCACATCAGATATCTCACTGCACTGTCCCTGACTTAGGCCATGAATAGCGTCTCAACTTCAGAACTCCAAGGCAGAATTAGGAGATGTCAGGGGTTTGCTGTAGATTAAGTGAGGCAGGGAAATCTAATCTAAATGGTTTTAAGCAAATGGGGAACTTGTTGAGTAATATGGAGCAGCGTGGTCTGCAGCTGTCCAAATGTTACTACCAGATCCCATCTCGAGGCTCTTCCCAGGGTGGGCTCCCTTCTCTGACAGGTGTCCCCTTACAGTTTTAAGCCAGGGAGACCTCGTCATTTAGAGCGGAGAGAAGCAAGACTCTTCTGGAAGATTCTAGGTGTAACCTCATTCTCAAGCTGTCCCATGGTTGAGCAATGTGTTATGCTTCCCAACACAGCTGAAGATGGCAGGGCAAGCTCTTGAGCCACGGTCCCAGCTCTGAGTGTGTGACTGAGTAGAGAAAAAGTGATGAACTGAATGAGCTGGGGAAACTGAGGCACCTTCATGAGGAAAAGAATGAACAGTGGCAATGAGACAGTGGACCCCCTCCCCACAAGTACTGACCACGTATTTCTGTAATCAGGGAAAGTTGGGTTTAGACAGAGGCAGAAGAATGCCTGAGGTCATATAGTCAGGTAGGCAAATGCGCTGAGATTCCAAGCCTAGGGCCAAAGGCCAGCTCTTCCCACATTCCCTAGTGTATTTTGAGGTCTTGCCCTATCTCTTGCCCTGATCATATTGCCACACTTCCAAGAGGGTAGATCTGAGGGACAGAATTGAGATGTTTAGCAGCAAAGGTGTAGTCAGAAGTTTCTCTGTCCCACCTAGCCAGTTCCACAACCATTTAGTCCCAAATAATCACACAAAGGCTTATATTAATTATAAACTGTTCGGCCTATGGCTCAGGCATATTACTTGCTAACTCTTCTCTCTTAAATTAACCCATGATTCTTATCCATGTTCAGCTACATGGCTTGGTACCTTTTCTCATTGCAGCATTCTCATCTTGCTTCCTCTGTGTCTCGCTGGCGTCTGTTCTGCTCTTCCTCTTCCCAGAATTCTCCTTGTCTGGTCACCCTGCCTATACTTCCTGCCTGCCTAGCTTCTGTCCAATCAGGGTTTTATTAAACCAATATTTACAGGGTGCAAGAGCATAGTCCCAGAGCACAAAGGCTACTTCCAGATGCAGGATCAAATATTGGCCTCAGAACTCTTAGCTTCAAGGTCATAATCTAGTTGCACACCCTCCCTCATTCCCTTTTGTAACCCATTTCTTCTCATTTCCAAGGATTCCCGAGGCTGTGAATTGCAGAGACTGCCTGCTGTCTGTTGTCAGCCGCCTGATCTCCCTGGAGGTGTCCCCACCGCCCACTCTGTCCCAGAACCTATCAGGTTCTCCTCTGATCACTGTCCATCTCAGGCACAAGCTGGTGAGTGGAAGGCATTTCCCTTTGCTCGCCCTGGAAATGATTTGTTGCCTTTGAGTAAGGAGCCTTTCGTGGGCCTGGTGCTGGGTAAGGAGCACTTTCTGCTTCCCAGTGTCTATCTCCTTGCAATTTTGTTCTTGAACTGCATGGCTGAGCCTTGTCAATGACACATGGGTTGACATTGAGTGAAGTGGCCTCTGGGGCTGGCTGTGGCTCTCTGAGACAAGAACAGCCCTTGTGGCTTGTGGCACTACTTTGCTTCAAGTAGAGGGAAAGCTGTCCCAGGGTCACTTAGCAGGCATGGTAGCGTTAGCAAGATGTAGAGCTGAGCTCTGTCGTGCGCTGCTTCAAAGCTTGAGAGTGACATCTCTGGGCTTTGTGTTTGGAGGGATGAGCTGTTTTCTCTGATACATTCGTTCATGGTGAGGTTCTCTTATCTTTCTGTAGCTCTGTCTGCAGGTAAGAAAGGCAGAGACGGGTGCTGATGTGCTGTTGTTCCTAAGATGCTTGTGTGGATATGTGTGCATGTGTCGGCTTCCTGTGCATCTTTCAAAGGCTTGTAGCTACCACCTAGATCTTGGGGGTGGTGCTGAGTGCACACGGTAGGGAGTCACTGAGGCCTTGGATGAAGCTCCTGGAGAGGACACTCATGGATAATGGCAGATATCATGAGGGCAAGTGGAGGCATGTTGGAAAACAGTCAAGAGAAGCTCTCTGGAGGCAGGAAGGTAGGGCAAGAGGCACCAAGGGCTGAGGGCAGTCAAGCTAGCTCAGACTTAGGGCTTCATGGTATCCGTATGCCAAGGAGAGCATACTTGTTTGTGTGCATCTGTTATGTGTACACATGGGCACTCAGGCTGGCTGGAGCTAAGAAATCTAAATTGTAAAACACGAGTTTGTTTCCATCCTTGTGTGCTGGTGTCATGTCCACTCTCCCTTTCGACGGGAGACATTTCTGCTCTCCTCCCTCTTGTGTGGTGGAAGTATCTCCAGGCTGGTCTCAGAAACCTCAGCTTTGTTAGCTGCCTGGCCCTGCCCCCTAACCTGGTTTATAGGGCTCTCAATATTCAACAATCCCCTCTGAGGTTTTGGGTGTGCTATGTACAGCCGAGCAGCAGGGTCTGTTCAGTGCTCTGAAGAGTTTGGATCTGCTTGCAAAGAGACTTCTCTCTGCTAATTGGCCTCTCTATCTATCTTGTTTTCTCCCATACTGGATGTGTTATGAAGGAGGGAGGAAGGAGGCAAAGAGAAAGAAACAGAGAGACAGAGACAAACAGAGAGACAGAGACACAGAGAAAGAGAAGACAGAAGGGTCTCAGGCTTTCATCCTGTTGGGTTAACAGTGACAGACTGTAGCCCCCTCTGCCCCCTAGCCCACTTTACTCCATCTCATTTGGGGTCATGTGTTTGTGTGTGTGACCCGCTTCTGCAGATGCCAATTCATGAGTGGTCAATGAGAGACTAACAACAAGTCTTAAAGACTGGTTATCCCACGAAACTCTTATGGAGCATTACAGAAGCAGCAAAAACTGTGGTTCACCACCCAAATGTGCACTGCCTAGCAGAGTTGACTGGAACATGGGTGCCGGAAGCAGATGTAGGCTGCTGTTCCGCTCACTGGAATGTCCAGGGTGAGGTAGCAGGAGGGCTGGACGCCTACATGCATGCATGCACAACTAGTTTTGTTGGAAACAAATTGATGGCTTATGGGGGGGGGGGTGAGAAATCCAGAAGACCAAGGCTTCCAGGAAGCTAGGGAAGAGCTGCAGATGGACCTGAATGGGGCTGTCTGTTCTAGGAAGAGTGTGTTTCTCTCTAAGACTGTACTGTTTCAAGTGTTGACTGTACTTATGAAGGTAGTAGTGGGGTCAGCAGATAGCTCAGCAAATAGGGCACCTGTCACCGGTGGAAGGGCAGGACCCACGCACGCACGCACGCACGCACGCGCAACTTGAGTCTTGTAGGAAAGAGCCAAGGGAATCAGCCAGCGTGAGATGAGGGTTGGCACACTCTCCCCACTGCATGGGGTTACAGGTCGCATTTATTCTTCCAAGTGCTGGTGGTGGCAGTGTTGTGGAAGACTCTACTTTTGTTTTGTTTTGTTTTTTTCCTTTTTGTCTTCTGTGAAGTTCTGGGAAGGCACCAGTTTGCAAACCAGATTTTTTTTTTTTTTTTTAAAAAGGAAGGATTGGCTAAGGCACATTCCCAGCTTAATGGCTGGTTGCTGGAGTTATTTTTAACAAAGAGGTTGAATGAGGGATTGTGCCTTAAAAAGAGACAGAGGGGAATTTTTATCCTACCAGAAAAGAATAGTAATTAAAGGCAGTCTTAACTGAGTGCCCTCAAGTTTTGAATTTTTTTTTTGGGGGGGGAGTGTTGTTGCTTGTGTATTTTGGGAGATTTTTTTTTTTTTTTGGTTTTGCTTTTGTTTTTTGGTTGAAGGTTTCTGCTGTCCTTCTGAGGGTGTTTAGGATGGCTACTGATTGCTGCAGCTTCATGGAGCAGTTCCTGTGGAGTCCTCTCTAGGGCTGATGGGAATGAACAGAGGGAGCTTGGTGGGTGGGTGGGGGCCTCAGCACTGTCTCCTCCAACGTTGTCCCTAAAGCATGGAGTGGAAGTCACAGCACTGTTTTCCAGCACTTCAAAGTACATACAGGCCAAGGTTGGGGTTTCAAGCCAAGGGGTCCTTTTCTTTTACCATGAACAATGGTTGGGACGAGCTCCACAGGATGAGCCTGTCCAAGTTTGCTTTCTATTGCTGTGATAAGCACCATAATCATAAGCAACTGGGGGAGGAAAGGGTTTATTTGGTTTATGTGTCCTGATTGCTATTTGTCATGAAGGAAAGTCAGGACAGGCACTGAAACAGAGACCATGCAGGGACATTGCTCTCTGGCTTGCTACTCTGGCTCATGTTCAGCTAACTTTCTTCTATCTCCTTGGACAACCTTCCCACGGGTGGCACCTCCCACAGTGCCTTGGTCCTACTCCATCAATCACTAATCAAGGAATGACCTACAGACTTACCTGTGGGCCCATCTGATGGAGGCATTTTCTCAGTTGAGATCCATCTTTACAGATGATGATAGCAACAGTATCTACCAAACCCAAGCTAATACCCCAAAACTAACCATCATAGCACTCTAGCACACTATCAGCTCTGTCCTAGAGGCACATGAACAGATACCTGGTAAGTTCTAGGGCCACAAGTTCCCAGCCAATATCATTTCAAACCTGCTGAAAAGCTCTGAGACCTAAAGCTGAGTCACTCTGAATGTACTAGGTCCTGTCCACCACCCTGGATGTTCAGGCTGCAGAGGTTAAATGAGCCAAGAAGATTCTGAATTAGGCTAGTGTTTGGAGCTTCCCCTCTGCAGACAGATGGCCTACCCAGGCTTGGTATAGCTATGAATTGGCCAGACTGCAGGGATATCTGCTATATTATATCTTAGGTCACTGCCCATCTTTCTTGGCTCCATTCTCAAGGCTGGATGTTTTATTCCATGGTCCCCTCCAAGTGTGCCAGAGGCCAGGCCTTCTCTTGGAGTGCTATTTTGGGTTTTGAGAGGCCTTCCCTGTGCAAAGTGAGACATATCTACCTAGCCTCCTAGAACATTAACTGAGATTGATGGTGTGCAGGAAGTAGATGCCAAAGGCTTGTGGGTCATGAGGCAGTTCTCCAGTCTAGTGCCCCCATGGAGCTGGAAGTTTTTCTGCCTGGTAAACTCAAGCCTGGGATCCAGATGCTGGCTAATCATTCAGTAGCAACTGATCTCCCTATTGGAACAGCTGTGGCCTCTTGACTTAGCAAGATGCTGCCGGGATGTGGGAATTTGTGGGCGCTGTTGATAAACTGTAGGGCATCCTGCAATATCTGTAGACTCTACTCATTCAGTGCCTGGAGCAGAATCCTCAGCCATTTCAGCCAAATACCTCTCCAGACGTTGCCAGGAATACCCTGGGAGATTCTCATGTTATTGCCATAGTAACGGCTAGAGTGTTGCCTTTGCTATATAATATTCCATTGTGTGGGCATCCTGTCTCATGGGGTATGCTTAGGTTGTTTTCCACTTTAGATGATTAAGTACAGTCACCTTTCTGTGTCTTAAAGATTGACATTTAAAACCAATGGTTTACAGCTCTTATTTTGCTATATATTGTGAATGAGAAAAGGTCTTTTAAAAATCACATTTATTTGCGGGTATGTAGGTGATCATGTGCTGTGACGTCAGAGGTCAGAGGACCAACTTGTGGAGTCAGGAGTCAGTTCTCTCCTCCACCATATGAGTTTGAACTTAGATCAGCAGGTTTGGGGGCAAACACCTTTACCCACTAAGGCATCTTGTTGGCTCCATGAGAAGAAAAGTCTTGTTGTAATGTAGAAAAAACATTTTCCTCTCTTGCTGTGGTGTTCCATCTGGGGCTGATAGCCCCTCTCTGCAGATGGTGCTGGGATGTGGCTTTTAAAAAAATCCATCTACAATGCATGCTGAGTTCTGATGGGCTTCCTACAGGGTTCTGTAGAGACCATGGCACACGCAGACTCGTGTAAATGAGGCGAGGCCAGCCATGCCTTCTTTCCCAGTTTTTGGTTCAACCTGTCTAAATGTCCAAGCTAGTTGCCATAAACTCCCTGGTCATCTTCATGATTATGTCATGACCCACACCCTGCTTCCCACTGTTGCATATGACTTTTCCCAATGTCGGCCCTAACAGACAAGGTTGTGATGAACTGCTGTGTACCCATTCAGGTCTCTCTCTACAATAATGTCTTAGAAGTAGAATGATTTGGTTAAATGGCCACAGATTTTTGTCATTTCTAACTTGCTTGTGATGTTTAAGCCAAGTATGTGTTTATGTTCAGAGGGCAACAGGAGACTTGTGTGAGCTTGGGCTCAGACTGTGAGCTGTGGGGGTTAGGGGAATTTAGAACCTCTCTGAGGAGGATACATCAGGGTAAGTAACACCCTCCCAGGGAGCCACCTCTCTGTGTGAGTGTCACATGCCTCACAGAGTAGACATGCTCATGAGATCACCCCAAGCCAAGTGGCAGAAGGCACTCTGTGTCTGAATGCCCATTCCACGCACAGCCCCATCCAGTGTGTGCTATGCAGGGGGCCTGGTTAGGATCTGGTGTGTGCTCACTTCTGTTGGGCTTGAGCCTGGGAGTACAGTTGCTGGGCAGGTGTGTGTGTGTGTGTGTGTGTGTGTGTGTGTATGTGTGTGTGTGTGTGATTGGTGAATAGCACCAATAACTGATCACATTTCCCAGAGTGGGGGCCATTCCAAATCCCCATGAACATATAAACCTATCAATCATTTCTGGGACCGTCAATCTTCTTCAGGCTCACTATCCAGGAGGCTTATGTTGGCCTCACTCAGGTTTCCATTTATTTTTCTCTATGACATTGGTGACCTGTGTATGTGTTTATTGGGTATTCTAATACTTTTTTTCATATATATATATATATATAGAAAGAATCTATCCCATTTTCCCATCTAGTTGCTGCTTTCATTCCCTTATCGATTTTCAGCTCTTAGTCCATCTCGGATGTTGGCCTTTATATTGCAAACTCCTTCTTCCGCTGTGCCTGACTTTTTTGCTCTTAGGGTGTCTGTTGATGAGTGACTGCTTTAAAATTTCATGCAAGCCCATTTATCAAGCTTCTGACTTGAGCTTCATGCCTCTTGGTGTTCTGGTCAAGGAATCTCATCTGACTGGAGGTCACAGAGAAACTCTGGGGCGGCCTGAAGCCGTTACTGCTTGCTTCCATTAAATTCTGCGGTTGCTGTCTAATTGTGTCAGTGTGTGATGAGGTAGGGCCAAGATTTATTTTCCCCACATGCATGCCCAATTTACCAGGCTCCACCTGTTGGCAAGATAAACCTCTGCCTTAGGCTGCTGTGTTTCCTTCGCCATCCATCAAACAGGCTGTTTCCATCTCCCTAACTTCAGTGGCTTTATGCTAAAGCTGTGCTAACCCGCACGCTTCGCCTGGGCTGTGGATAGCAGAATCTACATCTTAACGACTGATGTTCACTGCAGAAGTTCCTTCAGAAGATCAGTGCTGTCACCACCGGGGCTCGTTAGCCTGCTTCCCACTTAGCTCTAAACTCTGATGGGCAAAACTTACATCTGCTGCTTCCTTTGATTGCTGGCAACGCCGAGCGCCCTTTCCTGAGTGACTTGGCCATCTGCATTTTTCTTTCAGATCATACACTCTTGCCTTGATTTTTTCGGGATATGCTGTTTGCTTCATTACTGACTTCAAAGATCCTGCCTCATCATGCAGATTGCTCATTGCCTGCCGCAATCCGCCATAGCTGTGTTTTATTTTGACAATTTTTTTGCCTTGTGCACGTTAAAGAGTTCTATATTGTCAAGGGTGTCAACCGTTTCCTCTAGAAAGACATCTCAGCTCTTCACGGCCGCTGTGACAAATCCACATAAACCCAGTGGCTTGGAACAACATAGCTTTATTATCCAAGAGCCCTGGAGGGCTGATGTGCAAAATCAGTCACCTTGTGTTAGAAACTCCAGGTGTCAGAGGCCCAGAAAGGTAACTCCTTTCTTGCCTCCCCAGCTTCCAGAGACATCCCCAGCTCCATACCTCTAAGCCATTCTATGGACCAGCCCTTGCATTACTGTCCCCTGCCACCAGTTCTGGCCCAGCTACCTCCCTCTCACAAGGATTGCATGATGACCACCCAAGTAATCCAGGGTGCTCTTCCATCTCAAGACTCTTGATTGAAAGGTATTGGCATAGAGCCTTTGCCATACGGAGACATGCATACCACACCCACAATATACACAAAACACACCCACAACACTCTTCCCCACAAAACACACACTCCCACAACACACACACACACACACACACACACACACAGATTTGGAGTGTGGATACCTTAGGCAGGTAGTCACAGCCCTTTTCAGAGAAGATGACCCCTGTTCTACACTCACTTGGTGGTTGAAGTTCTTTTGTCTTTAAATCTTTCTTCTCCAGGTGACAAGATACTCAAAGGCACAGGGAATGTCATGGGTGTCACACCCACCCCTGATAGAGAAGGCCAGTGTAGAGTTTCCCTCACTGTGCATCAGAGCACCAAGGAATGCTGGTCAAAAGCCAAACGAGCAAAAGTCACTTGATTTTCTTCTAGGGATCAGCTCTGGGGACAGCACAGGGGGACAATTCTTGGCATGCCTCAGAAGGCATTATCTTCTTCTACTTCCAGCCTGGCCCATGTAGGACCAGGCACCTCTGTGACATTCAGGGCATTTGTGAGTGACCTGAGTGTTTCCCAGTGTTGGCTTTAGGACTTTGGAAATGGTGACTCACAAAAAGGAGATACTTCCCCCACTACCACCATAGGTGCCCGTTGAAGATTTCTGCAGAGTCAGACATGAGTCAGGGCCTATCCTGAAGGGCACCCAGCTTCCCAGAGCCCTGCTGAAGCCCCCATATGGTGGGAACAGACCCTTCATTGCCAGTCAGTGTTGGGAATTCACAGTGTAGCTTTGCAGGGAAATCCACAGCTTCACCCTGGGCAGTGTTTGTTTTTCCAAGTCCTCATATGTCAGCTGATACATTCTGACACCAACTTTGGAAATTCTACATGCTGGTTGTAGCTCATCTTGATGTTCTTGTTCAAACCTCCTCACCTTTTATGGGAGGGAGGCAGCCAAGGATGTTCCTCCACACCGTTTTCATTTGTGCTGGATTGTATTCTCCAGAAGGGGCCTTTTCATTGCACTTGGCTATCTCTTTTGCTCTCTAAGACCCATTGTAGGTTTGATCACTTGCATGTTGGGAGATAGGGCGTGATGGTATAGTTAGATCATTGTGGACGTCATTGTCCTGAAGGAGATAATGGGGTTTCCTTTGTCATGCATTTCTTGCTGTTACCATCTGGCACCTCAACAGAGTCCAAAGCAACAGGTTCTCCTCTATCAGTGGGCAGGGACTTAGAAAACCAGCAACTCAAAACAACCCTGTGTTGGGTTTTGCAAGAGTTGTAGTAACACAAACTGAGCACACAGCCTGGAGGCAGCAGCAGACGTAGTCGGGGACTTATAAATGGTTTGTACTAACAAGGCCTCGGGGCCTCCCCCAACTCCGGCTCCAACTGAGAGACCACAAATTCACTGATGTTTCTTATTTTAGCAACTCATACCTACCCAGTGTCTGCCTCTGTTAAACCAAAACATCACAACACTATGGGAAGCCTCCAAGGTTCATGCCTGAGTGGGTATCTGGAGCCTCTAAAAGGCAAGTCACTAACAGGGCCTGCTTTCTGTCTTGTGTGGTAAGTGTGCCACAGAATGAGTTAGGCAGACTTGTGTATACCTGGCTTCTCAGTTTTATACAGATGTGAGTTGGGACATGTGGTGAGGTGCAGTGTGGGATTGCTCATTTCTTTTTCTTTGGATGTCAGTCAGGCTCACTGACTTCTTCTCATCCTTGATGAGTGTCTGGACAGGCAGATCTCGGTGCAGAAAGAACGCACATCCCTTCGGTCAAAGAGTTGACTGGTGGCTATAGAGACTAATAGCAGGGTGGGGTCACATGATCTCTGGGACTGTGAACAGGGAGTGTCTAGCCAGAGCCACTCAGCTGCATCTTCTGTAGGGCCATTTTCAAAGCTGATATGTCACTTGAGTACGGGGTTGAGGTAGGAAGTCAGGCCTGGGTTGTGTATGGGTGTCAGTGTGCAGGGTTTGCTCTGCCCCCGTAGGCGGGGCAACCCTACCCCTGCCAACACTTGCTGCATAAGAGAAAAAAAGACCCAACTTCTAGCTATATCTGAGTCCCTCCTTATCTTGGTTTCCAATAAGACAGCCATACCCTCTAGCTGCCCTTTATTCCAGACTTTCAACTCAGTACCTAGAGGACTATTTAAAAATGTGGCTGGAGAGATGGCTTAGTGCTTAAAAACACTTGCTTCTCTTGCAGAGGACCAGGGTTCAGTTCCCAGAATGCACATGACATCTAACAACACTGGTAACTCTAGTTCCAGAGGATCTTGCGCCCCCCTCTGGCCTCTGGAGGCCCTGCATTCATGTGGCATACATACAGGCAAAACCACTCATCACTCACAGAAAAAAATAAGTAAAAGTTAATAAATCTTCAATGTGCTCTAAAACTGTCACCCATGTTTTTAAAACCTTTTCCTCTGTCATCTCCATTCCCAGCCTCCAGTCACCACAGTCTCCTCTTGGCCCTTCCTCACACAAATCAGGACCTTTTCTTTCATTCTGAATGGGATGCTCTTCCTCAGGCCCCTGGATGGCTACCACCTTTGCAGATTTCATCCCACAGCCTAGCCATCCTCTAAGAGTTAGCCACACACCTCAACCACACCCAATCCTGCCTGCTATCTTTAATCTCTTCATAGAGGTGTACACAATCCTATTTGTATGGTTGTTGTTGTTATTTCCTGTCTTCTTTGGTAGAAAGCAGCTTCCAAGGTGAAGGGAGAAACAACCTCTAGGATCTCTACCAATGTTTGTTGATTGAATAAATGAATGAAAGAATGAATGAATCAGACACAGTGGACCCTGAGCCACTGAATGCACAGCTTGGTCAGGGTGTGTCAGGCATGCCACCTGAGCTCTGAGGACAGTGGCTCTCTCTTCACTAACTGACCTTGACAATACACTGTGCCTGGGCTCCCATGTTTCTACTCCCAGGCCTCATTCCTTGGCTTAGCATGGTAGTGTTCTCTATCTGTTTGCTCTTGAGCCTCCCTATTGGCCTTGAGAGGCTGTAATGGCTTTGTAAGCCTCTCTTCTGTGGTACAAGGTCCTGGAAGAGAAAGATCCAGTCACCTCTTCATGTGTTATGAAACTGCCTCCCCCCAGCTCCCCTAAGACCCCAGTGGAGTTGAGGGCAAGCCCTCCCAGGGGCCCTTACACAGTATGGAAACCTCTCATCTAGTTCCCAGTCTACCCCTCCTCCCTGGTTCTGGTGCTTTTACATATGGGGTTACTTCCTCGTGTCTGGGCTCCACTGATTCTCACTGCCCTCGTGGAATTGGTGAGACTTGCCCTCCGTGTCCCTTCCTCAGGGCACCCATGTTCTCGGTGTGGTCCCCAATTCTGGAGGCCAGATCATGAGGCACATTTGCACATGTGCATCATGCTAGGTGTCCCATGTGGCACACAGTAGGCGCTGCTCCTGCAGAGGAAACACCCTGATTCTGATAGCTAGCCAGCTGGGAGTATTAGACCCAAAGGATGGAGCCTGCAAGACTCACAGCACTGAGTTCGAAGGCAGCTCTGGCCTCTTGCCCAGAGCTCTTGCGATGAACTCGGTTGTCCTTTTCTTCTCTATATTCAGCCTAGACTTAAGCCCCTACTTCCCCACCAAGCAAAACTCTCTCTGCTGTGCCTAGATAATGGCACAGTGGCCGTCACCAGCCCCATAGAGGATGCTCACTTACTTGTTCAAAGACTGGACAATGGAGAAGCCGCAGGAGTCAGAGGCTGAGGAAGCACTATTGTTACATCCCCGAGAAACCATATAATAACAATGCTAATGGGGTCAAAACAAAAGGAGAAAAATCCACCCACTTCCCTAGGTCTGGGTCTAGCTCCACAGATGTCTAATGCACACAGAGGGTTACGTGGTGGGAATCTCAATGTAGATGAGATCTGTTTCCTTGGCTAATTATTTTCACAGTCTCTACAAAAGCAAACTGATCTCTGGGAGATTTATTCACACCGAAATCACTGCAGAGGGGAGCCGTACACTGTCCAGGATCTGGTGTGCAACTTGTTTATCTGACTTTTTTTTTTTTTTTTTTTTTTTTTTTTTTTTTTTTTTTTTTTTTTTTTTTTTTTTTTTTTTTTTTTTTTTTTACCAAACAAATTTGGATTTGATTTATTTATGGGGAGACGGGGGTCACATGTGCCATGGAACTCCTGTGGGGGCCAGGGGACAAATTTTAGAAGTTCTTTCTTTCTTTCTTTCTTTCTTTCTTTCTTTCTTCCTTCCTTCCTTCCTTCCTTCCTTCCTTCCTTTCTTTCTTTCTTTCTTTCTGCCAAGTGGGCCCTGGGGATCGAACTCAAATTGTCAGGGTTAGCAGCAAGTACCTTTAACACTGAGCAATCTCCCCAGTCCCACGTTTGAGTTTTAAAGATAACTTGATATCAGTGCAGTAGGACCCTGCTCATGTACACTCCTTTTGCCAGGCTCCTACCCCAGCTCCTGGATCATCAGAGCCACAAGTCACTCAGGAGCTGTGGCTAATGTAGCTACATGAGTGGAATTTCCATCTCCCTGCCTAAGCCACATACCATGGTTTCTGCCCCAGCTATTAGAACATATGGAGCTGTGCAGAAAAATCAACCCGAGTCTTTGTCTGTGGTTCCAATGGTTAGCATTGAAGATGACCTGACTTTATTGTCACAAAGACAAACCACACACAGGTGCTGGGTAGGTTTATCCAGCCACACTGGAGAGATTCCTGCAGCCTCCCAGCCCCGTTCATCACCTGTCTGTCACATTGCTGGGTGACTATTCTTGCATGTCACAGCTCAGGGCCACTTCTCCTCTAGAGAGGAGCCAGGCTGCTGGCAACATCAGGTCTGTACCCAGCAGGTGTGTTCTTTTTCTTAAGGCATAGAGGTCAATGCCAGGGTCAGAAATTGCATATTTGCTTTCTGGAGCAGATGAAGCAGGTGCAGTACCCAAGGTCAGTCACTGATGTGGCCGAGTACATGAGAACCCCGTTACTGTTAACATTCTGTGATGGAGCAGAAGTGATGGATGTTCCTAAATCAAGAATACATCTGAGAGCTGAGGGTGACAGGTGAACTGGCCTTGACAGTGGGATTAGAAACAAATAAATCTGATCTCCATCTCCCAGCTTAGGGAGTACCCACCCCATCTCCTGAATGCTGACTGTGCATGTAACACTGGCCGATGTTTAAACATCTCAGCGCATACGTGCCTACATATACACTGGAGTGGGGCTCAGGCTGACACCTGGGGTCTAGCGCTGGCCTCGTGGGGAGGAGTCCTGGGGATGTGTGTTTGCTTGCTTCTTGCAGATTCTTTGGAACGTTGAAAAGGCTGAACAAGAATGTCAGACACTGGGAAACTGCAGGAATGGCCAGACTGTATCTGTCAAAACGTTCTGTGTAATGTGACCTCTGTCCCCAGACTCTGGGACCAGTCCCACCTTGCTCAAATTAGGTTCCCAGGGAGAGGGAACTGGAGCTGGCAGGCACAAACATTTCTTGGGTGCTAGCTGCTTCTCACTGGGTAATGGTAAAGAGGGGCCACCAGCCTGGTGATTCTGGTACAGTGAAGACTAGCCCAGGAAAGGCTCCTCTGCCCAAAGCCCTTCCTTACCACCCTTCTGGAAGCTCCAGAAAACAATGTCACCTTGATCATCTGCTTCAGGCCAGGGCTCTTTCCCAGAGGCCCCCACTTCGTTTATTCTTCTCTGTTTTAAAATAGTGAATTGTTAGCAGATGTCTATGTTATTGCTTACTTGGTTGGTTTTGATGTTTGGTCTCACTTTCTAGCCCAGGCTGATCTCATACTTGCTCTGGAATTTAAACTAGTCTTAAACTCATAGCAATCCTCCTGCCTCTGCTTTCTGCATACTGGAATTACAATTGTGCCTGGTTTATAGCCTCGAGGCACCACATGTGAATCTAGATTTGCATATTCCATTGACATGGGAGGCCTTCACAAGGGGCCATGTCCACACAGGAGCTACTAGTCTGTCATGAGGACATGACTACATGTCCAGCAGGTTGGGGCTGGTGAAAAGATGCAGTGACTTTCGCTCTTGCAGAGGTGGCTCAGTCCCATCCATCTGTGATGCTCTCCCAGCAGGCTGCAGCAGGTGGGTAGGGTAGGTCAATAGGATAAGGTCATAGATTCTCTGGGCATCTGTCACCTGCCTCTAGAATACCCTCCTCCTTCCTCCTCTTCCTCCTGTCTTTCTTGTTTCGCTAACTCTTCCTTCTTCTCTCACAAACAGAAACATGATTTGAAGTCACATGTATCATAGGTCACCCATATGACAAATGTACATCATTCCTTCAGATCAGGGTAGAATACAGGACAATAATCCCCGGGTGCCACCAGCTTAGTGTAAATTACTCTACACTATGATTGGATAAATGGTTCTGATGCTTCTCATGCTTGTAAGGACCTAAGGCAACATGGTGACCATTCTGGTGGCAACCTGCCCTTACCAGCTATGCCATGATATGATCCACACACACCCAGACCAATTTTCCAGTTTAAAGTAGACCCTACCCCCATCACAGGCCATATGGCTATCAAAAAGGGCAGCGACAATTAGAGTCTAGCCTCATGGGGTTATAGACAAAGTCACTGAGTTCCATGGGCATCACACACTGAGCGGTCAGTGGGAGGAGTTATACCTTCTTATCAGTTATTTTTCTCATCACTGTGAAGAAACACCCAACAATAGCAACATAGGCTTATTTTGACCCCATGGTTCAGGGCATATAATCCACCATGGTGGTGGGAGCAGCTTGGATCTGTGGCAGCAGGGATGTGAGGCTGCTTGCTCACATCTCTTAAGGACCAGGAGAGAGAGAGACAGAGAAAGAGAGAGAGAGAGAGAGAGAGAGAGAGAGAGAGAGAGAGAGAGAGAGAGAGCAGACCGCATGCAGGAACAGCCTGTTAACCCTCAGCACCATTCAGACACTCTACAGTCCCCACCCCAGAATCTGTTCTGTCGGGCACACCCACCCCATGTCTTCCTAGCTGTCTTCCAAGGGTCCGCTGGGGTGGACCTATATGTGGCATCCACATGAGCCAAGAGGTGGTATCCATACAACTGGAGTGGTCACCCAAGTTTACATGCTTGGGAATGGCCTTTTGTTCTTCTCTTCTTCAAGCCAGACTTGAAGGGGCCAGATCCTCAATGCATCCACTGGTGACAGCTGAAGCTATGTGGAGTCATATGGGAACAGTACGATGGTGGGCCAAGCCAGCCACCATATTTAAGCCTCCATTCCTAGAGTCGTCTGACCAGGGCATGGTCTCCACTTCTCCATTGCTCAGAACCCTGTCTGTGCCCTGTCTAGTCAAAAGTGTTTCTACTGGAGTCTCAGCTGTCTTGGAGGGGCAAAGGGAGAGTGAAGGGCTGGCGGGGGAAAGGGCGGGGGGGGGGACGACATACCCTAGATGCAGAGAAAATGGTACATGCCCTTGGTGTCCCATGAATACTGGGAGTTCCTGCAAAGTTCACTCTATATTTAACAAAACATTGTCATCTAGACCCATGATCCCCTTCAGCAGCAACAAGGGAACATAAAGGGCCCTGGAAGCCTCAAAGCAGATGAGGAAAGGAGTTTGCTGGGATTCCATCATGGCTGAGAAATTCAAAACTGGGAGTGGAAACCAGGCTTTGGGCCCCTGGGGAAAGTTGAAATCTGCATGCCAGCAGCATGTGGGTATTGTGTTGCCTCTCACCACGCATGCACTCACTGCTGGACCAAGTGCAGCACAGCTTCTGTGTATAATGTGAGCATCTTGTGCGCTGCACACTGCAGAGATGACCATCTGCTGGCCTTTATCATCCCAAGGGAGAGAAAGAATCTTGCCCCGAGGTCAGGGCTTTGACACTGGGCAACTAAGGTCAGCTGTGTGTGTTCTGGTCATACTAGCTCCACCCTAGAGGAAGACATTTCTGCCACATGGACACAGGGCTGTACTCAGGTCAAAGTGAGCAAGAAGGGCTTCTGGGACAGGCAAGGGAATGAGTAGAGAACTCCATTCACCTGAGTGGCCTTGGGGTTATAGGCCAGCCTTGCATATCCTCTGGATGGGAATGGCTTGTGTGCCAGAATGGAAACTTACATGGACTTGACCCCCTGGACAAGGTTTGTGTTTGTTTTAGAGAGCAGAACATGTGTGACTAGTGATTTGATTAAACCCAAAGGCTTCCATGAAGCTTTGCTAATTAAGGTTCTTGGGCCTTCCACATGGTGGGTCCCGCCTGTGTGAGAAAGCATGTAGACTGAAGCATCTAGGTACTGGGGTGGGGTCCCATGTTATCAGAGGCATGCTGAGTTTGGCTCGTGAGAGGAGAGATGTCTACCTGTTATCCATAAAGCCTGCTCACTTGGTGTGGATTACTGAGGATATGGGTTCAGTCAGGAGCAGCATCTCTGAAGTTATGGTGGCTGACAGTCATTCCTCCCCCCCCCCCCGCCCCCGCTCTCCCAGAGTTCATTTCTGCCCTGCCTATTCTGTAGCTAGTGGGAATGCACTCACAGGTCCTCAGTGGGTCCTACAACTCGGGATACTGATGTGCAGAAGGACTACCCGACTCTCTGGTATGAACACATGCCCTCCGAGAAGAGTTGGATATATGGGTGACATGTAGGCCTTGGCTGTGACTTGAGGTTCCCTTGACTGACAGGGTGGGGACCCACGAAGATGGTGGTTCCATCTCAGCCAACATTCAGATCTGCTGTTTATCCCATGATGATCATAGGTTGTGGAGCCAGCCTCTTTTTATAGTTATGTGAAAGACCTTGTGTGCTGGGAAACTGTCCCTTGTCTGTGGGTGGGCAGGACCCACAAACCCTCTGGGTCTTCCACTACAGCACTCCTAGGTATCAGCTTTACAATAGGTCTGGCCTTTCCTCATGCTTGAGAGTTGAGAAAGAAGAGAGAAGGAAGAAATAAGAAAACAGACCAGACATAAGAAACAAGTGGGGGATGAGAAGGAGGAGGAAGAGGAGGAGGAGGAGCAGGAGGAGCAGGAGGAGGAGGAGGAAGGAGTCTATGACCGAGGTGAACCACGGTGTCATAGGCTGGTCTGCCATCACAGAGTGGTCAAGTGCCTTGGTCTCTGGCCTCAGCTTCTCCCATTGTTGGGAGGGGCCTTTGGTACTGTTTGAGCCCAGCACTGTGGGATGGCCACACTAAGTACCAGCAGCAGGACCGGAGCTGTGTGGCTGGCTTCCCACATGGGGTCATGGGGGCCTTGATGCCACATGTGACCTTAATGTCTGCTCTGGACTTTTCTCTTGAGTCTCACCCACCCGGTCTCTCTTCCTTTGGATGTGCAGTGCCCATGTTTGCCTCATATGGATAAGCTTGTCTCCCCAAATATGTCCCTCTCATTTTAGCAATGCAACCCAACATTCCCAGAAAAGAATGTGCTTGAGGTATCATTCCGGTATGTATCGCATCTACACCAAATGACCTTAAAAACCAGAAGCAGTCTCCACTGAGGGCTGTTGATGGGGCTATAGGTGTCTCTGGATAGCTATCAGCAGCATGGGGATTGTGGGCTGTTTGTCTGTGTATGACAGAAGGGTGTGAGGGTGGTACAGGAATGAGGTGGGGTGGTGATCCTGGGACCAGTCTTACAGGGATTTCCTTGCTTGGATGGGAGATGGATAAGGAATCAAGCCACCTGGCAGTACTGGCCATCCTGTGGTGACTTTAGTAGGGGTCTCAAAGGCACCCTCATCCAGGTCTGTAACTGGAATGTGGGAGGGGGGAATCCGGTGCAGATCCAGTTCCTCTGCCGAGGAGGACCTGCTTGACGCTCCTGAGTGTCATCTTGGGTGGTCAAGGAAATGGCCTCTGCTCTACCTCAGCTGACTTTGTCCCTGTGGAACTGAGCAAAAGTGTTCCATCTACAGGGTTGGAAAATATGCTAGAGACAGGAGGTTCCAGTACTGTGTGCAGGAAG
This sequence comes from Sigmodon hispidus, assembly GCA_004025045.1. Taxonomy (NCBI): domain Eukaryota; kingdom Metazoa; phylum Chordata; class Mammalia; order Rodentia; family Cricetidae; genus Sigmodon; species Sigmodon hispidus. Next base: position 69,618 of record PVIH01003934.1, read on the forward strand.
CTGGGGTTTTGGCATGTCCAAGCCAGAACAATGGGCTTGCTGTCCACTGGTGGCCCTTAGAGAGCAGATGTCCCCATCTTAATGGAAATTGCCATTGGCACCTGTGCTGTCTCCATCAAGACATCTGTGGTGGCAGTTGTGGCTAGGAAGGTTCAGTTAGCTCATGTCCTTGGAAGCTTGTAGGCTCTTTGTTCTTTGCTTCTTGGCGGTGTTGACATCTCCCTGAATTCCATCCCTTTCCAGTTGTGTGTCTGGACAGGAAGCTATTTGATGTCTAAGTGGCGAGGGTGGGGCAGAATTGCCTTGTACAGCAGGACACCTGCTTCCCAGTTCAGCCCAGGTCACAGTTTGGATCGTGAGGTTGGCACCCTGCTGTATCATGCTGGAGGCCAGTGCTGCTGACCCTACGGTCATTTCCCAATGGACAATGCCATGGCTATGCTCTGTTAGATTTCGGTAACAGCTCCCAAGTAACTTCTTCTTTTCTGGTTCCCTTCTGTGGGATGGCATCTGCTCTACCAGGAGGCAAGGTGGGATTGATGTTGACTGAACCGAAGGAACCCCAAGATTGTTGCCCCTCCACCTTGCCTGAGCCTGTCTGGGGACTCCACTATTTGGGCCATTGCCAGTTATAAGTCTCTTTGTGTGTGTTTTTTCTTGGATACGTTTCTTTGTTCAGGCTGTTTAATTCTGCTAAAGTGCTCTGCTGAGCAGGGAAATACACTGCTCAAGTAAAAGCTTTTTCACAGAGCACCACAGCGCTTTGGTAAGGACCTGAAGTGGTTTTTGTGCCCTAGGAATGACAGGTGATGTCCCAGAAGCAATCAGCCATAACCCCATGGTAACCCCATAAATAGGGTTTTTTTTTTCCCTGAATTTTAGTCATCATTAAAGTGAATAAATAGAAAAATCATTTTTCTCCAGGGACAGGAAAGCCAGATCTACCCCCACAGTGGGAAGTGAATGTCATTGTGTAGTGCACAGTGGGTCTCACTGGTACATGACTTAAGCAGCTTGGTTTGGGAGAGGGGCCATCCCAATCTACCTACACTGTTACCTACAGCTCTTTCTCACTTTTGTATCTATTTGTTTTGTGAAGTACTATGACCACTGGTTTGGAGGTATTTGTAGTACTAAGTTTCTGGCCTGGACCTTCAGGCCTATCCCTGAGGTTTGGACCCACTTCCAGCCCCGCAGCCACTTAGCACACAAAGGCTTACATTAATTTCATGCTGATTGGCCTATAGCTCAGCTATATTGCTAGCTATCTCTCTCATCTTAATTCAACCCATTTCCATTAATCTGTTTAGCCATGTGGCTTGGTACCTTTTCTCAGGGCAGCATCCTGGCCTTGTTTCCTCTCTGTCTGCTGGCATCTCTCTCTGTTGGCATCTCTTCCTCTTCCCAGGGTTTTCTTAGTCTGGTAGCCCCATCCATACTTCCTGTCTGCCTTCTGGCCAATCAGCTTTTTTTTTTTTTAACCAGTAGGAGGAACAAATAGTTACCACGTATCTGTTGGAACCTGGTTGGCTCGATAGTAGTCATACAAATAAAGACGACAACGACTCCCCCTTTTCCAGAATCTGTCAATGGCCCATAGTTCAGCAGTAAGAGGCAAAGTCCCATGTGCTCTCCTCCCACCCCTGACTGAGTGTAGACTGGGGTTGTTTTGTGCTGGCCCAGTGCAGATGCCTGTAGTTGGGAATTCACAATCACACAACAGATGTCAAACCTAGAAGATGCCAGTTCACAGCTGTACCCTGTCTTCATACACACCCTCTGCCACGCTTCTGCAATGTGACCTGAGCCTAACATCCAAGGAGATGATGCAAACGTCATATGAAGGGTTGCTTCCTCAACCTCACTTATTCTGAGTACCTTGGACAGCCATGAATCTCTGCATTCACCAGCATTTATGGATCCAGGTTTGGAGCTATGACAACCACACTTAGGTGCTGGAATGGGTCACACCACTCTGCAGAGCATCCCTGCTTGCTCACCAAGGCCACCAGACATGCCAGCTTGTGCTGGTATGAAGAATTAGTCTGCCCCTCTTCAGTTTGTGAGCTTGGTGCTTTTGCACACGGATCTCCACGCACCATTAGTTCCTGTTGACCCTTATCAGGACAGCCTTCCTCTGTGCTGACCTGCAGGCCTGTGGCTGTTTCACCTGCACCCTCCAAAGCACGTGAACATAAACCAAAAGAGAATTACCGAGGTGCCGAAAACAAACAGAAACCACACATATTTAACATCTGCTTGTATCCAGGCTGCAGATCATCACTGCTAGGAAGACCAGGGAATGTGCCTCTTAGCCAGAATCCCTTAGTCCCGTTTTCAACCATACTCACCTCCAGCTCCTGACACTTATTCCAATGTGGTCCATAGCCTCTGTACTGCTGTTGCAAGCAATTTTTTCAGAGCATTCTGGAATTGAGCTGCTGTGCACTGGCTAGGCATTTTTATGCTGCCTCCTGCCAGCTAAATCAGGGAGACCAGAGTCTCCCAAGCAATTCTCCCAACACACTGTGTATGGTTCAGTGTTCCTCAAGCTGTCCTGCCTGCTGGCTAGGTTTTTTTCCCAGCCCACTGTAGCTTCCTTGACTGCTCACGGGGCATTGGATCATCATCATGTTGAGACCGGGTAGAAGCTGTTGTGGGGTCTTGGGGCCATACCCGCTGGGCAGCTATTCTTCCAATTCTCAGCACCAGGGACTTGGCTGGAATCTGCCCGTGTCTTCCTTCCATCTCTACCATCTGGAAATTTTCTCTGTTAAACATGGGCTGTCGGTGAGCCCCCTCACCAGCGACCTCCCTTCTTCACCTGCTCCTGCTCATCAGGTTATCCACCATCCTGATGGATTCATTGCTCCTAGGAGCCAGATTTCCAAACTGCCCTCCCCTGATGGGCTGGGTAATTGTAACCTCCAATCAGATCCCATTGTAACCACCTTCTTTGCTAGTTTCTATCCTTTTTCTTACCCGTCAGGATTGCATTTTGTTTCTAAAGGTGTGTGTGTGTGTGTGTAATTAATTTGCGAAGGACTTAGGAGCAGAAGGATGCACAGCATGTTTATTTGAGCCTTACCTGGCATTGTCTGGTTCCTGATTTTATCCCCTTGTCCCCACCCCTACCCCCTGGCCCCTGCATTTCTGCACAGCACTGCAACTTGAATACTGACAAATCTTCAAGACCTCATTTTTCCCACTGAAGTGTAAATGTTGCCTGGCTCAGACTCCTTGATTCCCTCCCTGTGGATATCAGCCAGTTCTGAATGTTTTGTGGTTATTAAGCAAATTTGCTTCAGTACTTTCGATCGCCTCACCTGCTATGAGACTTCTTCCTGGAAGGGCCAGTCATATCTTCTGTCCCTTGTTAATTACTGGGTGAAATTATACCTTTCTCCTTGTGTCTATAAGGGAGTCTCCATGCACCTTTTTACCTGTTAAACCTTTATTGGGGGAGGATCCCAGGAGCAAGCTGTCTATTTTCTTAAACAGTATGAGTGTGTGTGTGTGTGTGTGTGTGTGTGTGTGTGTGTGTGTGTACTTGGGGCCCAGGGAAATAGGGATTGAGCTGTAATGTTTACAAGCTTATAAAATAGAATAGCAGATGGGGAAATAAGGAATGAACAAGGACAAACCTTGGAGGTGCTTCTGTTGGGAAAGTACTTGCTAAGCAAGAGGAATATGAGTTCAATTCCCAGTACCCACCTTAAAAAGCCCGGCACTAGCACCTACCTGTCATTCCAGCAGAAACAGGCAGGTCCCTAATGCACTCTGGCCAGACAGCCTTGCCTACTCAGTGAGCTCCGGGCTAATGAGAGCCCTTATCTCAAAGGGACCAGGTAGGCAACAGTGGAGGAATGATGCCCAAGGTTAGACTCTGGCCCCTATTTGTATGCATACAGGCACACTCATATGAACACACACACACACACACACACACACATACACACACACACACACAAAGAAAGAGAGAGAGAAAGAACACAGACAGACACAAACACACTGCACAGAAATGGGTACCATTATAACCCATCAAATGTTTTCTCTCTTTTCTAAGTAAACCAGCTCCTTTCTTGTGGGGGACATCATTTTAACATGGCATATTTGGAGTGCAGTCACCACAATCTACTACCAACAGCCATAGGATCAGCTACAGGAGAGGTGGAGATTTCACAGTCTTATAAGCCAGCACCCTCCTTTCCATGGACACAAGGGGCCAGACCGATCCTTGAGGCTCATCTTCCAGCCTAGCTGAGTTGGTTGAGCCTCCAGCCAATGAAAGATCATAACAAGATGGGCTGCTATTGAGAAGTGACAATTGAGGTTGACTTTGGACTTCTGTGTACATGCATGCATACACATTTACACATACATCACAGTCAGTCAGACAGACAGACACACACACACACACACACACGGAGGGGATAAAACTCCACACTTTGAGTGAAAGGCTCAACACAGTAGAATCCCAGGCAGGAAGGAGGAGAAGGATGAGATAGAGAGTCCAGGCGGGGCAGGTGTGGTACATGGTTCAGCCTTCACTTTTCACCTTGTATCACAGCAGAGTGACATCAGCAAGAGGATTGTGCATCTTGGGAAATTCCAACTATGCATCTTGAGAAAAGTAACTATCAATACACATAGTCCTTGTACAAAGGACTTTGGGAAGGAAAATAGCCAACCAACTGGTAGCCTTTGTGTGAATGAGCTGTGGGTCTGTCAGGGTGTTGGGCCTTGATGTGCAGGAGTTCACACAGACTCATCCTATGGGTCTGACCTGCACTTAACTCTGTCCCTTAGGAGACCAGGCTGGGGAGAGGCCAGAGTGTGCAGAGGTACCAGCAAGGCCAGATGTGAGCATAGTATGAGTCCATGAGTGAGTGTGAGTGTGAGTGTTTGTTGGTGAGTTAGGAAAGACTATTCCTCTGTCCCCAGCAATAAAGGATGAGGTAGCAAGTGATAGACAGGCTCAGGGCCACACTGTCATCCTGAGCAAAACAGTTAGCATCCTATTAGCAAGAATTGGGAAATGAATACTGATCGGATGTCACCATGGATAACTGGAGCCCCCTGGGAAGACAGATGACCTTCTGGGGTCCCTTCCTCATTCCACTCTCCTAATCTATATCCAAGCCACTTCTCCATGTCTGTAACTGTGTTAGGGACCAATTCCAAGGCATGACTAGGGTTCCCACGGGAGCCCATTGAGAGCGGGGTGACGGCAGTTCTCATGAGTCTTTGTGTATACTATCTGGTAATGGGCACTGTGTGGAATGGGGTGGTTGTGAGGGTGGGGCATGCTCTGGGGCTTTGATGCCTTGGGAAAAGGTAGGTTTATCAGACACAAGAGTGTGCACTGAAGAGGTGGGGGAACCTAACAGTGGATGGTACCCCTGGAGGAGCCTGGGGCTCTAGTGAGGATGAACTCTACAGGGGATTCAGAAAGATTATGTCACCCAGGTAGCCACAGCAAGGGGGCAAGCTTGGAAGATGCTTGTAATGAATGGGTAGTGTGGATTCTGGTTAGATGGATGGGCAAGTGAGGGGTATGTGGTTGGAACAGGGAATACGGTGATGGGAAGGTGGGTTCATGGGATGGGTAGGTGGATGTATGAATAAATGAGTGAGTGGAAGGGTGGGGATGGTAGGAGGCAGGTAGATGGGGCAAGAGGGACTGGTGCTGAGGAGGTAGTTGGCCGGTAGATGAAAAGGAAAAGGGGTGGGTAGATAGGCAGGTAGGGAAGGGAGGCTGATGGGAAACAGATAGCTAGATGGGTGGCAGGTAGGACAGGCGGACAGGGCAGGCTCAGCTGAAGCAGAAGGCAGTGTCACAGAGGTAGGGTGACCTCCATCCCTGAGGTGTCTATGATCCATCTTTCCCATGAGGGCCTTAAGTGTGTGAGGACTGGATTTGTGCGGTAAAATGGACAAGGCTGAAGCGGGGTGGGGGCAGAGCAGGAGTGGCTGTGAGAGGCCACATGGCATCTGTATTAGGCTGGATGGTAGCGTGTGCGTGACCACAGGAAGCACCCACATAGACTTGGCTTCTTCAGGCCACACCCCTGTAGCTCAGATAAGAAGGGAGGTAGTCAGTATAAAAGTAGGTAGGGCCCATTATAAAATGGGAAGGGTAAATAAGAAAGAAGTAGGCCTGAGGGAGATGGAATGGGACCACTGTAGAGGAGGCTACCTGTCACCAGATACATCTCCAGATGTCTCTACCAGTGGCAGGACTCCTTGTGTCCCAGACCAGACTGCATGTCTGTCTGGCCTATTCAGGAAGGTGAAAATTAGTTTGGGTTCAGAGGAGAGATCAAGGACAGGATCCTAGTCCATCAGAGACACACCCTCACCTGGCCTAGTAACCGCCAGGGATATCCTACCTAGCATCTGGCTCCATCTGGACCACTCTCCATAGGCTCCTGTGTGTGCTCTGCCTCCCCCTGCATCTCCATCCCTGGGTAACCAGAAGCTATTTAATGCCAAGTGTGGATGCAGGCACTAAGTACTCTGAGTTCCTTGTGTTAGACTGTCCCCATAAGTGCCTTATAGCTGTGGTACCCAGGAAGAAGGATGGTATAAAACCCTTTCTGTTCTACCCTGAGGCAAGTGGTTCTAATTCCAGGTTCCCATGCCATTCCACAGAGTTCTTTCATCTTCATACCCAGAAACTCAAAAGTACTGTGATTGCCTAACTCATTAGTGCAGGCTGTGTATGAATTGATAAGAGAGCTGAAGTCTGCAGGTGCTGCTCTGGGAAGCCCTGGCGGGACAAGGCTTAGAATTTAGCTCCTGCTGAACCCATGGGCTGTTTAAAGGCCCACATTGAATTTTGTGTTAAGCAGACGTCCTTTCTAGGACCTCTGGAGCAGAGGCTGGTGGTTGGTGTTCTCTCTGACTGTGGTGCAATCCCTGTGGTAGTGGTCCATGAGAGTGATGCTGTGTTATAGTCATGGGAAGCTACCCCTAAAGAAAAGATGTGTGTCAAGAGGTGAGGGTGGTTCTTCTGCTGGACTGAGGCCCACACATACCTGTTGCCAAGGACAAATGCATGCCATCACCAAGTATATGGAGACATGTGTGCTCCTTGGTTAGTCCAAAGTCTGGGTGGAGTTGATGTTCCGGAGTGTAAGTGCATAATCTGTGGGGTTCTTAGCTCCCTGGGGTGAGGGTAGAAGCTCTTTCTACTTCTCTGCTTGAGACAAGAGAGCCAAAAGTCAGGCAGTAAATATATAGATAGTGGGTATGGGAAGACAGAGCCATTGAGTACAAGGCACAGTGTTACCTGGCTTGGCTTTTTTTCCTACCCTCAGGGTGGCATTGGCTTATCCTCAGATCCTGGAATAGGAACCTACCCAACTGTTCCTTCCTAGCTCTGACCCAGAGAGTCCACCAGTCTTCCACACCAGGATTTTCCTGGGCTATGACAGGTTATCCTGAGATTCTCCGAAACCAGAGAAACCAGGCCTCTGCCTTGTGAGACCTTTTGTCATTCAGAGCCAAGTCTGGGTTGCTGAGAAACCCCAGTGGGAGGTAAAGAAGCAGAAAGTATGGAGTGGTACCTAAGTTAGGCTCTGCCTGTGTCTAGCCCTGTGCTGGGGATGTGGCTATTTTGGTCTTCCTTCCTGAGGGTCAGAATTAAGGACCATGGTGCCATCTGTCTTCTGCAGTGATGAAGAAATATCTTCCAATTTTTTTTAATCAGTAAAGCCACACAATAAAACATAAAGCAAATACATGTCTGAACAAAGGGTGTTAAGGGGACTTCTCAGATAGATTTCCTTCCCTTTCATGTTCAGAAGCCCACACTTTGCCTATAAGCAGCAGGTGATGAGTAATTGGCTGGTTAATCCCATTGGGAAACTCACTCCAGACGTGGAGCGAGCCTGTGGAATCGCAGGCATTATTCTGCAGCCTCTGAAGCTCTGGACACACAGCAGGTGTCTGGGGGGAATATTCAGGCTTGTGAGATGATCCTGGGGTTCTATGCTATTACCTTCATAGAGATCCTGCCAGGCCCTTCGGGATGCCCAGCAGCCTGCTGACCTGTGGAAATAGTTTTTTTCCCCAGGCCAGACAAATGGAACTTGGATGAGCCGTTGGCCTCCCACGGTCCTCTGCAAGTGGAACGTGGGCTGTGTGAGGTGACTCACCTTTTCTTTGGCGCAGCCATATTCCCATCTGTTAAAATCTCTCTGAAAACATCAAGACTTCCTTTTTAAAATTTATCTTATTTTATTATTTTTTTTTATTAAGCAACTCACTTTTTCCAGCTGAAAAGCTGAGCCTGGGACAGAGCCTGAGGACCAGCTGGGCAGGGAATTCCTGGGCAGGGCTGTGACCTTGGCCCCAGACCCGAGACAGCTAGTCAACCCCTCCTTATGGACCACACACACTTGGCTTTTTTGCACACTGGCCAGCTGGACTTTTCCTTTGAAGGATGATTTAAAATTCGGGTGTCTGGGGGTAGGAGGGGCAGAAGTAAGCCACCCAGAAGATAGTCTTCCAACCATCTCTCTAGAGTCTGTGTCTCTTGTGGAATTGGGGGGTGAGGGGCTTTCCTTTGGTCATCTGCTTGCTTCCAATACTTCTTAATGGCCTGGGTGACACAGAGATGCACCTCTTAGACGCTTCTGTGCAGTTTGGGTCTAGAGGAAATATCAAACACAGGAGGGCTCCTATTCCAGTAGAGATATGTCCTCACCTGGCCCAGCTGCCGCCCAGGATGTCTTTCCTAATTTCCAGTTCAGTGTTCCATCCTCCACCTTCCATGCTCCGGTGCATGCTCCGCCTCTCCCTACATTTCCATCACTGGGTAACCAGAAGCTGCTTAATGCCAAGTGTGGATGCAGGCATGGAGTACTCTGGGTTTCTTGTGTTAGACCTTCCTCCTGAGTGCCTTGTAGCTGTGTGGTACCTGGATAAAGGGATGATATGAAAACCCTTTCTGTTCCATTCTGAGGCTAATGGTTCTAATTCCAGGTCCCCATGACATTCCACAGAGTTCTGTCTTCATACTCAAAAACTCCAGAGTGCCCCGATTGCCTCACTGGTTAGCGTAGGCTGTCTATGAACGGTTAAGACCTAAAGTCTGGAGGGCTGCTTTGGGAAACCTGGAGGGATGTGGTTTAGAATTAGCTCATGTTGGTCCCTCGGTTTCTCAAACTTTGTCACAGTCACCTTGGATGTTCAGGATGTGAGAGATCTTTGGGGAAATTAAAAAAAAAAGAAAAAAGATGTATGGGGCTGGCGAAATGACTCCATAGTTTAGACTGTCTGCTGTTCTTGCAGCAGACCCAAGTTCGGTTCCCAGCACCCATTTCATGTGGCTCACAACCACCTATAGTTAGCTCCAGGGGATCCAGTGCCCATTTCTGACTTCTATGGGCACTGCACTCATATGTGTGTATACACAGATACATATACACACACATGTTAAAAAGTTTGAAATCTTTTTAAATAAATTAACTGTAAACACTTTAAAATTTGTGTGTATCAAAGCAGGCATTGTTTCCCTGACACGTGGGCAGAAGGACAGAGACAATTTCGGAAGTCAGTTCTACCTTGCCACAGCAGACTTTCTCTTGTAAGCTAGCCTGGGGATGTGGTTGGAAGTGTGGCACATATCCAGGCTAGCTGGCTCACAACTTCCAACTTTCTTGTCCTCATCTTGCATAGGGGCCCTGGGATTACAGATGTGGACTGCCACATCTGGTCTTTATTTGGGTTTAGGGACTGAGCTCAAGTCATTAGGTCCTGAATGGCAAATGCTTTTCCTTGGTGAGCCATTGTCCTAGCCCCTGTAAAGACATGTGTTTGGCCTTTTCTGCTGTCACAGATGTATTCATTTCATTTCGTTTCAGAATCATAAGCAGTACATCGATGCCACCAATGAGAGCAACCGCCTCTTCCTGTATTGTGCCTTCCTTAACTTCAGGTACTGTCAATGTGGGGGTTACAAGAAAGGGAAAGTGGAGGAAGGGGGGGAAACAATAAGATGCCCACCCCAGGCCAGTCTCTCATTACACAAGATAGGGTTATAGTCACCTGTTTATGAAGTCAACATGTTTGCATGATCATGCATGAGCAAGACCTGATTGAGTATGACTGGAGGTTGCATGGATTCAGAGGTCTCCCATAGTCCTTGGAATCAGTTCATGGGGTATCATGAGGCCACATGGGAATACTGTCCCACTGCCATCTATAATGAGAATCTTGAGGGAGGGCTAGGACTCAAGGCTTTCACTGGCTAGCATATCTGGCTGGCTGACAGGATGGTTCAGTGGGTAATGGTGTCTGCTGCCAAGTCTCATAACCCAAACTTGATCCCCAGAACTCACATAGTGGAAGGAAAGAGCCAACTTCCCTGACCTCAACCTGCATACTCTAGCCTGCACACATACACCACCCCCCAAGTAAATAAATGTAATTAAACATCTCTCTATTTGATAATGTTGGGGCTAATGTCCAGAAACAGTTTCCAAAAACTCAAATAACCCAATAGCCAGAGACCCAAGTATCCTGATTAAGTCATGGGTGACAGACCTAAACTGACATTTGCCAAAAGAAGAAAAAACATGGCCAGCAGATACAGGAAAAGAAGAAGAAGAAGGAGGAGGAGGAGGAGGAGAAGAGAGAGAGAGAGAGAGAGAGAGAGAGAGAGAGAGAGAGAAGAGCTGGACAATGGTTGTACATGCCTTTACTCCAAGCACTCAGGAGGCAGAGGCAGGTGGATGTCAGTGAGGCCAGCCTGGACAGGCTCCAAAGCTATACTGAGAAATCCTGTCTTGAAAAACAACAACAACAACAGAAAGAAAGAAAGAAAGAAAGAAAGAAAGAAAGAAAGAAAGAAAGAAAAGAAATCAATATTCCAGTCCTCAGGGAAATGCAAATAAGATCACAGTGAGATAGCATCCCATGGCAGTAGGAATGGCTATTTTAAACAAAATGAGGTGTGTGGGTGGGACCCCAGGGGTGACGGGCACAGTACAAGAGGCTGAGATTGGAGTGGGTGATGCGCTTAAACTGAATAAGAATGAATCACAGAGACTCTTGAAACCTGAGGAGAATGTGGCAGAGGAAGAGGCTGGGCAGAATGAGCTCGATGAAAAAAAAAAAAAAAAACACTCAAGCCAGGCTACAGAGTGGCTGCTGAGAGCCCAGACCCAAGTCGGAAGCTGTGGTGAAGCCATTTACAGATGAAAGTTACCGAGGAGAACCTGGGCCTCCATGGGTTCCATGTAAACACACATCACAAAGTTCATCCAAGAATACAGTCACCTGGGGCAGCAGGGAGGACCCGAATTTAGAGAGCATCTGGGAAGTGGAGCTCATTTTCTATGACCTTCAAGAAGAAGGAATCAAGAGATAAGCAGGCTTGACTCTTGGAATTATAAATCAGAAGAGGAAATTGTTGGTATTTATAGTCAACTGCCATGGAGAGATGTCAGTGGAATTCACAGGAATTCTGGGAAAGCCAGAAGGATGAACTGGTGTTGAGGGGCCGTATTCACAGCTCTGGAATACAGGCTGCTCCTGACAGCCAGTTGGGGCACAGTCACTGAGCACATTAGTGAAACTTCCCACAGATTCCAATAACACAGGAAGGAGATTGTTGCAGCCATCAAGACGCTGGGTGCCCAGCGGTCGGGACTCTTGTCTAGAGGATAATTGCAAGCCTTGTAACTCTGGCCTCTTCTCATTTCTGCAAAAGATCAAGGCTGCAAGGGAATTCTTGTGTTGCTGCCCTTTTGACCACCCTGGTTCAGTCAGCCACAAGAAGAGAGAAGAAGATTTATGAGTTTCTTTCTGTCATGGGAGAGATGGCCCAGTTGGTTAAGTATTTGCTGTGCAAGCATGGGGATCTGAATTTGACTCCCTAGAACGCATATTAAAAGCTAGACATGGGAACATGTGCTTTTATAGTTCTGGTGCTGGGAGTTAGAGACAGGGGAATGCCTGGGACTGACTGGCAGCCTGGTTAGCCTAATAGGTGAGCACCAGGTAAGTGAGAGATTCGCTTGGAAAATAAAAGGTGGGTGGTACCTGAGGAATGGCACCGAAGCTGACCTCTGACCTCTACACATGCATGTGTACCTACCTACACACACACACACACACACACACACACACACACATGATTTCTTTACACTCCTTGTCACCAAATGAGCTGCTTGACTCTTTAAAAATGGATCCTCTTGGTGTGATAAAACTCTGACCGAAATTAACATGGGGGGAGGTTAGGGTTCATTTGACTTACATGTGAGAGCCCATTGTGGAGGGCAGTCAAGGGTAGGAATTGAAGGGGAGACCATGAAAGAACACTGCTTATTCCCTGTGACTTGCTCAGCTACCTTTCCTAACCCACCCATGCCCACCTGACTAGGGGATGGTACCACCCACAGCGGGAAGGACCCTCCCACATCAATTAGCCATCAAGGAAATACCTCACAAATGTGGCCAGAGACCAATGTGATAGAGGCAGTTCTTCAGCTGAGGTTCCCTTTTCCCAGATGCTTCTGGGTCCTGTCAAGTTGACAGCTGAAACTAACTACCACAGACAGCAGAACTGGCCAGGGCATGAAGATGAAGGAGTCTGAGTTAACACAGCCATTGTAGAAATCAGTATGGAGGTTCCTCGGGGAAAGAAAGCAGACCCACTGCTGATGCACAGCCAAAGAAAGAGAAGTCAGCATGTTAGAGAAGATGCTTTCCCAGCATCGCACACAACAGTCAAGATATGCTATCAACTCATGTCGATCTGAATGCACAATGCCATTCTACTCAGCCCCAGCTCCCAGAGACAGCCACACCACAAGCATCCAGCCAGACCACTTTTCAGATTATTCCTTATTATATATTCAGGAAAATTCAGTTTGAAAGCCTAGTTCTCTTGGTTTTGATAAGTGAACACAGCTGTGCAATCACGTGACAGATCCAGGACAATGACAGCCACTTCAAATGTTCTCCCTGTGGTTATGCATCTGGAGGTCATAGGACAACCCTAGGGATTGTTCTCTCCTTCTCCTGTGAGGGTCCCAGGGATGGAGCTCAGGTCACTTGTCTTGGTGGCAAGTGCCTTTATCTGCTGAACCATCTCACCGGCCCCTTAGTTCATTTTGAAGGGAGCTGCTTAACTTCCGAACAGTGGGAAAATTTCTAAAGCCCTTTCTGCTATTGATTTGTAATTAAATATTTTATGGCCTAAAAAAGGTACTTCCTATAGCCTCAGTTTTTAAAATGTGTTTTAAGTTGTTTATACAACCTGTACTATAGTGCTCTAGGGAAACAGTGCATTCATGGCAGGAGTTCTATAAATGTCACCAAGGCCACATAAAGTAGCAGGTTATGCACAGGTCTTCTGGTCTTGCTATTGTTCTGCTAACTTGTCCTGACATTCACATTTGTCCTTCAGTACTCATGAATTTTGTGGTAGATATCCTACTAACTACAAACCTGACATGTTTGAGTTGGGGGATGGCACCTGTAATGACCATGTGCAGACTCCTTGCCTGTCCTTTTTCCTTCCATGACATAACTATCCACATGCCATTCACGTTGCTTTTGATGTTATTCATCATTTGGAGATGAATGTGAAAGGGTGTGTGGGGGCTCTATGCTAACTTGGGCCACTTTAAATATTTGAGGTTCTTTGGAGTTTAGTCTCCATGAGTCTCAATTCCAGGAGTAAGAAGCTGGGCTCAAAGTGAAAGGCCAGTAAGACATGAAGATCGCAAAAGCAAAGCCTGCTGAGGCTACAGAGAGAGTTCAAGACTAGCCCAGTCAGCTTAATAAAAAGTAAACATGGAGATGGGGATATGGCTTAGTGGCAGAGCACTTTCTCAGCGTGATGAGGCTCAGGGTTTGGTCTGAGAGATAAAGTGAACAAGTCCTAAGAAAGAGATGACTCCTAACAGTGAACAGGAGATTGTGTGGCTTCTCCACTGTGATGGTGGCCTGGCATAACTGCCCTTCTTTACCCTGGAAGATAAGTGCTATTCTGAGGTCTACACCGTCTCATTTAGACACAACTCTACTGCCCTTTTAAAAATTAATTTTTATTATTTTTAATTAGATGTGTGTGTGTGTGTGTGTGTGTGCACATGAGCTCAGGTTCCCACAGAAGCCAGAGATACTGGATCTCCCAGAGCTGGAGTTATAGGTATTTGTGACTCTCCCAGTGTGGTTGCTCTGAAAGATCAGTGAGTACTCTTAATTTCCAGCCGATTTCTCCAGGTTTTCCCCTAGCCTTTGGATTAGTCTCTTCTAATGCTGTATCTCCACCCATAATTTTTCTTTCCATCCTTTTTTATTAAACTACAAGTGGGGCTTTAAGACCATCGCTCATAGGCTTGTTCAGACAGTTTACATGTCATACCCCTGTGTCTCCCTGCAATGGAGATCATATCACTGTAAAAGTATTCTAAGATATAATTATACATCTGTAATTCCTCCTGCCTATTGCTTGTAAGGTCCTCACTGTCTTCAGTAGATCTTTACAGGTTTTTTTTTTTTTTTTGTTTCTGCTACAGTCAATCAGTTATCTTGTAGAGCAGTTACAGACAAGACCAGGGCCATGCCATGTACGCCTACTCTTATCCTTAGCTATTTTTATGTCTTTGTGCAAAGGCACGATTCTGTCTGGTGTAATGTTTCTTTAACCTTGTATTGCGAGCCTGCCAGAAGTAAATTCAGTTATTGTTTGTCTGAGAACAAGTTCTCTTTCATTTTTGAAAGATATTTTCATGGTCTTAGAATTCTGGGCCACTTTTTCCTAATTTTATTTGTATTATTTATAATTTTAAAAATACTTGTTTTCTGTGTGTATATGTGTGGTTGGGTGTAGGTGCAAATGCTCCAGAGTGTGTATGTGAGGATCAAGGGATGACCAGTGGGTGGCTCAAGGCAGCTTTCTTCTTCTATCCTGTGAGTCCTAGAGATCAACCAAACTCAGGTCCTCACTCTTGACAGCAAATGCTTTCTCTGGCTGAGCAGCCATCCTGCCAGGCGACCCGGGTCACTTTTTGAAAAAGATTAATACTCTAAGAGATTATACAACAACTCTCTTGATACATATTTAATATTTATGTATACATGCATTTGCTTATTTACTTTGTGGGACTGGGAATGGGACCCAGAACTGTTCATGCTAGGCACGTATTCTACCACTGAGCTATATCCCCACCTCCACCCCATAATATATGCACATTCCTTTTTTTCATTTATTTGAGACAACTCTCATTCTGCAAACTAGCTTAAAATTTACGATGCAACCCAGGCTGGCCTTGAACTCACAGCAATGCCTCTTGTCTCAGCCTCCCAAGTGTTAAAGATTACAAGTGTGTATCACCATGTCTGGGTTTCAAAATATTTTTTTTTTAAAGATGAAACATTATTATTTTTTTTTAAAAAAAACAAATACCTCTTTTTTCTTACATGTTACCCTGAGTTGATGCCTGTGTTTTGAAATAATTTATGTATCACATGCACTTGCATTCATAGGAAATAAATGGAAGTATTTTAGTTGGACATTTCTTACATCATTCTACACCATTTTCTTTGGCATTCTGCCTCTATTGATACCTGTTTCTTTTACTGTATTTATACACATCGCATTGTATTTATATACCCAAGTAACCATATTTCTGCCTCGGCATGGGTGTCCTAGGTCACAGGCTGCGCATATTTTTGACGCTATCTGAAGTGGCTCAGCTGTCTTGTGTGCAGATTTATTTATGCGCAGCTGGGAAGCTTCCTGCTCATTTCTCCCATCTCCCTTGGGAACAGATTTCCATCCCATACAGAGGTGATACCTCTCAGAACTCAGCTTCCCTGGCTGATAAGGGCAGAGTCACACCTTCAGGGTTCCGTTTTGGGACATGACTTTCATGGTTTGTCTGCACACCCTGCATTAGAGCTAAGGACCATATCAGCCCTCCTGACTGTGTCCACCCCTGTTACTTCTCAGGGTCACCTCAAATGGAAATGTGGCATCCTTGCATTAAGTAGGCATACAAAGTAGCTATGTAAAACACAATCGCCTGTGTGGCGGTCCCTCCCCAGGTCCTGGGAAAGTTAGATCCAAACGTGGGGTGGAGGAGGGGCCCATGGCTCCTTTGCATTCTGCAGTTATTGATGGGATCTAATTCTTCTACTCATGGTTCCATTGGCCCAGGCTTTGCTTTCTGCTGGGTGCCTCTGACCTCCCCCAGGAGGCAGCTTATTCATCATGTAAACCACCCAGAAAGCGGCTGTTGCCTGCAGGAGTTACCAGGTGCAGTGCCCACACCACCGCCCCGTTCCCACACTCTCAGCCCAACCCCTCAGCAGGGTTACTATTGCAATGGCTGTGGGCCTCTTGGGAACATAAAACTGCTAGAGCTGGATGTCTCGTTCATGGATATTGTCACGGTGCAAGATGGGGGCCTGGGTTACGTCACTCCAGGTGGCTACCCCCAACACGGTAGAGACTTGTGCTGAATACAGATTAGCAGAGCCAGGGCCTCAGGCTTCTTCAGCTCAGTAGACTGGGGTCTTCGATCTCAAGCTGGAGACACAGGTTTGTCTTTTTTGGACAAAGATACCTGTTTGAAAGGACAGAGAAGTACACACACAAAAAATGACAGTGGCCAACACACTACAAAGATTAACCAGCTGGCATCAGTGCATATTGACCTGGGTGTCACTGTAAGAAACCATAGCTTCAACAGCAACGAGAGACCAGAACATAACAAGAGAAGCAAGCATTCCATTTGACCCCAGTCTCCTCCCCTGGCTCCCTCCCCAGTTTTGGGAGGCCACTGTAAAGAGGCAGTCAGTTTTCTCAGTAATTAGCATTCATTTATGTGTGTATTCACAGACACCAGGTGGATGCTGCCTTCCACATACTATTATGATGGGGTGCATGTGTGTGTGTGTGTATGTTTTGTGTGCAATGGTACACATTGGCCAAGGATTATTTTTAAAATAATTTTTTTTTGGCTGGAATGATGACTCAAAGGTGAAGAGCACAGGTTGATTTTCAGAGGACCTGAGTTCATTTTCCAGCACTCATGTGGCAGTTCACAACCACCTGTAAGCTTCAGCTTGAGAAAATCTGATGCCCTCTTCCGGCCTTTTCATGAGCATGTAAAGCTCTAAAAATTAAATAAAATCTTTAAGACAAAACTTTAAATGACAATAGTGTGTGTGCATGTATAGTACATACACACACGGGTGTGTGAGTCTCTGTGTGTGTGTGTGTGTCTGCACATGCCTATGCACATGCCACAGTGCCTCTGTGGTGAAGAAGAAGGTGTCCTCTATACTTC
The DNA here is from genome assembly GCA_004025045.1 of Sigmodon hispidus. Lineage (NCBI taxonomy): Eukaryota > Metazoa > Chordata > Mammalia > Rodentia > Cricetidae > Sigmodon > Sigmodon hispidus. The sequence continues at coordinate 86,936 of PVIH01003934.1, forward strand.
TTCAGCTTACTTCTTTTAGGCAGAGTCTCCCCTTGAGCCTTAGGCTTACATTCTTTCTGGCTGGACTGGCAATCCCAGAAGACCCCTTGCTTCCCCATGCCCACAGCACCGGGGTAACAGGAGAACTCAGGACCGTGCCCAGCTTTTTACATGGGTGCTGGGAATCAAAAGGAGGTCTTCATAGTTGCACAGTGAGTAACATTAACCACTAAACCACATTTCCAGCCTTGAGGTTTTAGAAGTGTTTTGCAGGAGTTTCATGTTTATACATAATACATTATATCATTTGCATGCACTGCATTTTAGTTATGTTTATATTATGTATACATGTTGTGTTTTATGTATCTGTCCTCCAGACATGCTTAAGAACTGTAATGCATTTTCATAGGTCATTCATGATTCCCTGGGCATTTGGACTCTGGACACACACGTTTCTTCCCGGGCTGGGAGGGCTCTAGGTGCTTTCCCAGTGGACCAAACTGGGGCAGTGGCCCCTGCCTCTTTCTCAACAGTGTTATCAACTTCTGAGTTTTAATACCCAAGGATGGTTTGCACCCTGATGTCAGGGTTGGCTAGTGAGTTACTGGGCCTGTGGGGCAGAGGGTGTCATTGTTCTTACTGATTATTCCTGTCCATTGCATCCTCAGCTCCGGGGAAGGCATCTGGTCAAGCCAGGGATGCACACTCACTGAGGGAAACCTCACTCACTCAGTGTGCCGATGCACACATCTCACCAACTTTGCCATCCTCATGCAAGTGGTCCCACTGCAGGTGAGTACCACATAGCTACTGCCTGGTCCTCAGGTCGCAGCAGCTACTTGTACCCTTGGAAGAGAATTAGAATGTCTACAAAGCAGTCTTGTATATGGGTGGTGGCTGGACATGTTAATGTCTTTGAAGAGCAAGCTGGGAAGTCTGACATGTGGTTCACATAGTTAAGGGCATATAATGAGGCATGGAACACACAGATCACAAGCCTGGAGGGAAGAACAGTGGGAAGCTGTGAGCTGCCCTGGGAAGATGCTCTAGAATTTCATGCAATGAGCCAATGGCTTCCAAGAACCATATACCAACAGCCAGCAGAGAAGATACGTTGCCAGTGATATTGCCTTTGGAGGACCTTCTTAGTGGGCAGTTAAGCAAGTGAGCATCCAGCAGGCTAGCTGGGAACCCGAGTGTCACCAAAGACCACTCAGAGGGAAGGCATAGGTACACCCCTAGACTCACTGAGGGAGACAGGAGCTTTCATGCCATTGGGGATATTTCAATGACACCAGGATAGAGAGCTTCTTCCTCTGGGTTCTCCACATTCTGGACCACTGAACTGGGATATATTCTGCTTTTTTTTTTTTTTTTTTTGCCTACCCAGGAGGGTCTGCTGAACAGTACAAAGGGGTACATACTCACCAGGGAATGGCTAGTCATACCTGTCATTTGTCCCAAGAGAGGTCTAATCTACAAAGTCAAAAATGAAAAAACAACAGAAGAAAAAGAAAATCCAGACTCATTTATATTATAAATCTGTCACCAGTCAGTATTGGTGACACCAAATTTAGACAGCCTGTGGGTGTCTTCGTGGGAGAAAATCACATCTATTCATTGCTAGGAAAGGTTGATTTGAAAATGGTTTAAAATTATCCCTGCTTTAAAGGATTGGTTCATGAACATTAACAAAATTAAGGCAGATCTTTCAAGTGAGGCAAGCCTGAAGCACACTTAAAACATTCAAAAAGTGGCACAGATGACCTCATCTCCTTGATATCAGGCCAGCTTCTTCCTGGGCACCTAGTTTTACCCTCATGGTCTTTGGTATGTGGTTCAAGTCTGCCCTTGAACACTTTTGTCCCATTGTGTTCCCATCTCTTTTATTCTCTAAGGTCTGTCTAGGCCCCCTCCACTCCTGGTTTCTTCCTAGGGGCTCACTTTTATAGGCTTATGTCTTCCTGGTTGAGTGAGTATGGCTTTTCTGTGCAATCTCAAGACAATGAGGCATATCTGAGTAGTAACTTAGACTGATGGACCAATGCTAGAAGTACTGATCTAAGATGATGCCCCGGTGACAACAAGGTGATGCCCCAGATGAATCAAGGACATCTCAGGAGACCCCAGAATGTGGTCTAGGGATGACCTTGGCCATTCAAGTATTCATGTAGTTTAAATGAGGAAGGCTCAGAATTTCATGCTAAGATACTTGACTTGAAAAGTCTCAATTTCTGGCTTTTAAAAGGTGAGATGGGGCTGGAGAGAAGGCTTAGTGATTAAAATATTTGCCTTGAAAAATATGAAGACTAGAGTTGGGTTCCCAGAAACATACATAAATGTTGCATTGAGGCGGGTGACCCACCTGTAATTCCAACTCCTGAGATGGAATCCCCAGAGCAAGCAAGCTAGCTAGACCAGCTATATGAGAGAGCTTTGGGTTTGATTGAGAAACCCTGACTCAGTAAATAAAGCAAAAGAGGAGTAGGAGAAAATTCATCAACCTCTCTCTCTCCCTCTCTCCCTCCCCCCCCAGAGAGAGAGAGAGAGAGAGAGAGAGAGAGAGAGAGAGAGAGAGAGAGAGAGAGAATGAAAAAATTAGTTAAGACCCAGCCGCACTGAGCTAAATTTGACCAGAAACAATATTGGAGGAAATAGAGCAGTTGTCCTGGCCACTTCAGGGAAAGGGTTCATGGGTCCAGATCATCCTTATCTTCATCATCCTCTCCTACCATGATCAGCAATAGTTCCCCTTCAGTTTGTGCTAAAGACAGCAACCCTTTTTATTCTTGTTTAGTGGGGAGGGGGCTCAGATGAAGGATGAGTGGTCTTTGGGCGGAGCGGCCTCGATGCCCCTCTGAGTAGGAGCCTCAGCTGGCCTTCTGCAATCTCTCCAGGCACTTCAAGGGCATTGGGTTTGTGGTCGCTGACTCAGAGGGATCCAGTCTTGAAACCAACGCCAGGTTTATTTTGGGGGAGGAATGGGTATTTCTAAATCTGGTCATGAGGTGAAAGAAAGAGCACAGCCAGAGTAGACGATGCTGCCCTGAAGCTGGTGTTGGGTGTGCTGGTATGGAGCTCCTTTCCACTCGTGGCCACGGTGTAAGTGTCTAGCCTGGATCCAGGATAGTGACAGTCATATGTAGCCTCAAAGGGGACCTATATGTAAATGTGAAAGCAAGGAGTAATGAGACTCGTGTGACCACTGTGCTAGCCACTTTTGTGGTTTCAGGAACACGGCATAGTCAGGGCCACATGGGTGTTCCTTGGGGCTGGAAGGGTATATGACAGCTGGGTGCAGACAGGCTTTTTCTACGGGATAATCAGCCTATGCATGTCAGGATGCCTCCAATAATACTTGCTGCCTCCAGTAATTCTTGTTTCTATCCTGGACTGTGGGTCTTCAGTAATAGCTCCTCTATAAGTCAATTGTGTCAGCTATTGGGACACATAGGGTTCCTCCCTGCCATGGGCTGTGTGGGTCTGCTGAGCCTCAGCTCTATCATCTGCAGCATGAAGAAAGGGGACCTTGTTCCTGGAGACCCACAGCAGATATCAGAAGGGGAAGGAGTGTGCACCATCCAGCCTGGGAACCCAGCTTCAGCATCCTACCTTGAGTCCCTAACCCCAAGCACTCAGCTGAGGGTTCAGTCTTTGAACCAGCCATCATCCGCTATCCCTTCCCCTAGTCCTGAGTCCCCAGCCCCTGAACTCTATGCTTGGCACAGAATGAGCTTGGAGTATGATGGTCTTAGGGATGTTCTAGTCGTGGGTGAGAAGAGGGTAAGAATCAGGTCTAGCCATTTCCTCTGGGACTGTGGACCTCTTACATTAAAAATGTCAGTTTTGGAAGTGGCTCAGTGAATGAAAGCATAGACCATGTAAATGGGGGCTGGAGTTTAGGTCCCTAGCCACCCAAAGAAAAACTGAATGGGCATGAGGGAATCCCTGGTGCAAGCCAGCTAACTAGGCTAGCCCATTTGAATCTAGCTTCACCAAGAGACCTTGCCTCAGTCATAACGCGACTGAAGGGGTTACTAGATGTCAATGTCGGGGCTGGAGAGATGGCTCAGCGGTTAAGAGCACCGTCTGCTCTTCCAGAGGACCCGGGTTCGATTCCCAGCACCCACATGGCAACTAACAACTGTCTGTAGTTCCAATTCCAGGCAAACCAGATGTCAATGTCACTTGTGGAAAGGCACAAATTATGTTCAGGTTAGAGGCCTCAGAGCAGATTCTTCTCTCCCTTACCCTCCCTGATTCCTGTCCTGTCCCCTCTCATTGCCTCCTTTTTCGAGTTCATTTCTGATCCTCATCCTGTCTCCCATTGTCTCATTCTCTCACTGTGGCAGCCTCCCTGTTGGCTGCTCCCTGCCGGGCATCTTTTCCTTCAGGCTCTGGGGAGGCTCCAGGGCTACCCAAGCCCTTGGAAATAAGCCTAGGAAGTAAAAGAGAGGTAACTATGCAATCTGCTCCAAGGAGGACCAGGGAGCCAAGAAGAGATGGGGGCATCTAGAACAGAGGAAGTGTACAAAAGGCTGCTAGGCAACCTCTGGGGAGCCCCACCTTAATTCCTTACTCTGGGGTCCACCTTCTGACTCCACAACATCCATCAGCTTCTCTAGGCAGCTCCAGGATGTCACAGTTGAAAATAGAGACCCAGATGGTGCCGATATTATTCTAGAATCTTCATTAAGAATCAGCTGCTCTGAAGCCGAGGGAGAGAGAAGGCAGGAGTTCTCTGCAGGGGTGGGCTGTCTGCCTCCTCTGGGATCCTGTTTTAGGAGGAGGGTGCCTTCAGAATGGGTTTCTTTCTCCAAGGGGAAGGGGTAGGCTTGGTGGCAGAAACAGGACATTGGGCAGAGGAAAGTCTCCATTTTAGGGGACCCAAAATGAAGCAAAGGGCTGAGGGTGGCCAGCATGGACAGCCCTGGCTACAAGGGTGAAGGCCTATGGTCTGGCCTCCTTAAGGACAAGAAACCCCACTGGAGTCCAAGGACCAGATGGAAGAGGCATACGGATGTGGAAGAATTCTTTGTGGATTCTGTAGAGTGCAAACCAACATCCCCCTCTCTCTTGTCTCCTGGGTCCTGCACGCAAGCAGGCTTTTCTATCATCACCGACATGCCTTCTGAGCCGGCAGCAAGCACCTCTTTGTTCTCTGAACAAAGAGTAAAGATTGCTCCCTTCTTACAAATGAATCGTGTATCTTGGCAATTGCTCCAACTAGGTGCATACAGACCAGCCACATTCATGTCACCCACTACTGTATCTCCCCAGAACTCTTACGTGCATGGGGGCATGCTTCAGGGGTGGTTGTCTTTTCAGCCATTCAGACAAGGGTGAGATGTCCTCACTGCCCCCCCACCCGCCCGCCCCTTTTGATTGCTGTGGGCTAAGTTCAATGCTAAAACCCATCCGACTGTTTCATGCTTCCTGGCTATAAGCTGGGAAATGGGGGAGGGGCGAACTTTGCCTACAGTTACTCCTTTCCCAAGCCTTTGGGGTCAGGACCTGCCATTCCAAAGAGAGGACCCTTATGTCCTGGTGGCTGGTGTGCATGAAGGACTTAGTCCTGAAAACCTATGTCACACATGGCCCTGGGTCTTTGGTCCATGGGTCCCTTTGACCTCCATTCTTACCTGGTTGTGCACTACAACTGACCTTAGTCTCTGACAGCCAGTGCAGATGATGGAAAGAGCCCAGTAGTTTCTTTTCCCTAACCCTAACCCATAGGTACCTCTTGGGAGAATCCCCACATTCTGCTGTGGCTCCAGGTCCTGGGTTCTGCGCTATAGCCAGAAAGGTAGTTAGCTCCCTGTTGTGACTGACATCAGCCCCAAAGAGCCTCCTAGCTTTTGATGAAAGTCCTGAATCCTTTTTTTACTGTGAAGGGAAGATATGTCTTCTTGGAAATTCAGGTGGCTGACTTACCAGGAGACTCCTGGTCCTAGGAGTGGTTGTTGAAACCATGGACTCTTTAGTTGATTCATGAGGTGACCTGAGCTGGAGGGAGCCTAGACTCCATGTCTAATTAACCCCATGAGAGGTCAGAGTGTCTCCATTATGCCACAGCAGCTAGGCAACTCATGCTCACCTGTTCCTGCACTGTGTATCCATCACCATGGGACACGGAATGCTGATAGCCTGGCTTATCCCGAGCAAGGCTCCTGCCTGTGGTCATCAAATACTATATCTGATTAAGATAAAGGACTGCCGCCAGGCTAGAGCTGCCCAGGGAACCATGGTGCCTCCCAAGGTCTGGCTGTACATAGGCTCTGTCTAGGGCCAGAGAGCTTCATGAAGGGATCTTGGCATCCATTGGACCTTGGACACCATCCTGAGAGCCACAGATGGGAAGGATCCAGCCTCAACAGAACAAAGATGGGTATCAGATGCTAGGGTGTAGATGGGACACTCAAGTACAGGCCACAGTACTTGTTTTGCCATGAAAGGTGGCTTGTCAAAATATGTGTTAGTCATGGGTGTCCACTCAAGAGAAGGTCCCAAGGGCTGGCATGTGCCTGCCAATGAAGACGAGCATATGGTGACTGTCAATTTGGGGGCTAGTAATGCTCTTTAACTGAGGGCCAGACAGGTACTGACCTTCTGTGAGTCTGCATAGCCTCTCATCACCATGCTGTGTGTGGTCTCCCTTACTTTGAGTTCTTTATGTCTGTGATTTCATTGGTACCCCCGTCCCCTCTTCAAGACAGTCACTGTCATTTTCTGAACTTCATAGCTAGAGGAGGCATATGTCTCTGGTCACCATAGATTACTCATTCAGGCATGGCTGATTGGACTTGAGCCTGGGGGTGTTGTAGAAGAGATTAGGTAGCTCTATTCAGAAGGCCAGGAGATATGGCGTAGCAACCTGAATCATGAAAAATGTCAGCCCTGAAGTCCACTGTGATATTTTCCTCTGCCTGTGGCTGGATCAGGAAGCAGGCCTTGGTGGTCAGCATTACAGGGTCAGCACTATGGATGGTATCATGTGGCAATCACTTAGAAGGCCAGCCACCCACACCTTGTTCTGTTCCTGCAGCTCACACATGGACACCAGGTGGCGCTGTCATCCATCAGTTACGTTGGCTGCTCTTTGTCAGTTCTCTGCCTGGCTGCCACGCTGGTCACCTTTGCAGTACTGTCGTGAGTCACCCACTTCTTGTGTTCCCAGGAGGTCTAGCAACTTACAGAAAATATCTCTGCATCCTTTCATTCTGGCTATAAGACTCTAGGGGTGTATCCCAGCCCTACTAGGTGTGGTACAGATGTGACAATATGATTGATCTCCAGTGACGTTGGCTTTCAAAATCTGCGATGCAGGGAAGATATAAAGAAATGGCAGAGCCTGTAGAGTGAAGTCACCATGTTTTAACATACTAGAAAGGTCTATGAAGTCCCACATTGATGCTTAAGAAGTTCTGAGGGGATCTGAGCCAGACAAGAATTAGTACAAGCATCCTTGACTCTCTCCTCCTCAGCAAGCTATGATAACTGTTTTTAAGGCCAAGTCATACATAAATGCCTTTGGATGGGGCCCATCAATAACCAAGAATGCCAAAGAATAAATAATGCTTTCTTGCGTAGTCTGCCATGTACAAGGAGACAGGGCAGAGGTGAGCATCTTGGGGTGAGAGGCTAGGAAGTGCTCCCTGTTGGTTGCCATCCAATCCTACAGGCAGAGCCCTGCCAGGAATGGCTATAAAAGGATGGCAGGTCCTGCAGCCACATCCTCCTGTATCCAAGCAGCTCTCTGCAGTCCTCAGTGATGCCAATTATGTATATTCTTCAGGTTCCAATTCAGAATTTAGATTAGTGTCCCCGCCCTTCAGGAACAGAAGAGGGTCCAGGGATGTTAGAAAAGCCACTGGAAAGTCAGAAAATACTCAGCTGTGCAGGGTGGTTGGGTCCATGAAAAGAGCCAGGATGCTAGCCAGGAGCATAGGGATGAGTAGGATCCATAAAGATACCCATGGTTTCTCAAAGAGAAGTAGGTAGGGGACCAGAATGGAGATCAGATGTTGAGGCTGAGCTCTGAGACTCACATTCACCTCTCTGTCTTCAGATCTGTCAGTACCATTCGGAATCAGCGTTACCATATCCACGCCAACCTGTCCTTTGCTGTCCTGGTGGCCCAGGTTCTGCTGCTCATCAGCTTCCCTTTAGAACCCGGCACGGTGAGTAGCTGTCCCTCTGCACCTAGGTGTCTCTTCAGGAGTCACCCAGGAGGGAATCTGTTCAAGTCAAGTCTTTTCTTGAGTCACGGTGCTAGGAATGGGCATTTGTGGGGAGTGGACAGAGTCAGAGATTGTAGAAAAACTTTGGACTGAGAAACTGAGCCCTGCTTCCTCCCTGAGATGAAATTGAAGTCATGTGACTAGAGGTACCCAGGAAATAGACATTGGGAAATAAATGCTCAGCATGGCCAGTGTGCATCCTGTGGCCTCATCCTGAATCTTTGCTTGGCTCCCAGGTCCCATGCCAGGTGCTGGCTGTTCTCCTACACTACTTCTTCCTGAGTGCCTTTGCCTGGATGCTGGTGGAGGGACTGCATCTCTACAGCATGGTGATAAAGGTCTTCGGGTCAGAGGACAGCAAGCATCTCTACTACTATGGGATAGGCTGGGGTATGTAGTAGGGATGGGGCAGATGGCAGGGATAGGCTGGAGTATGTAGTAGGGATGGGGCAGATGGAAGGGATAGGCTGGGGTATGTAGCAGGGGTGGGGCAGATGACAGGGATGGAACCAGTTATGGTAAGTTGGGAGGGATGAGCTGGGCCAGATAGAGGTGGGGCTGATGTGATGGAGTGGGTCTCAGTGGTAATGAGGCCGAGTAGGTGAATGTGGGACGGGGTTTGGGGGTGATGAGATGGGTTATGTGGGGGTGGGATAGGATGGTGGGGATCAGATTGTGGGGTGACATTGGTGAAGATGGGAATCGTCAGCATGATTCTGCTTTTGAACCTATCGAGGTTGGTCTCGAGGATTATTAAAGTTCCATCATCTTGGGAAGAAAGTGCTCTCTGCCACTAGATTCTGTGGTCATCAGCTCCAGACTTAGCTGGCTCAAGCTGACTTTCAAGTTCTCTGTTTTGGCTTCTTAGATCTGTCCTCTATTAGCTCTACCCAGTATTTGAAGTGAGGTACCGACGTCTCTCCGTCTGTTCCCATTTCTCCCCCTTTCGCCTTCTTTTGAATTAAGTGGGTGTTTTTCTGAGCAGCGTTTTAATTCTCTTAATGAGTTTTTTCACCGTATCTTCTGGGTTGTTTTCTTAGTGGTTGCCCCCATGCTTACTGTATGCATTTCAGCATATTAAAATCTATTTTATGTTCTTACTAAATTACAATGTATCACGGAAACGTTGCTTTTAAGTGGTTCTATTACTTTATTTCTCTTTTTGCCGTTATTGCTACACATATCACATCTACAGGGGGGAGGGACGGGCTGTAATAATACTTTATCAACCTCACCTTTCTAAAAGAAGCCGAGAAAGGAGATGGGGTGTGTATTCACAGCATTTGTTTTATTATCCATTGGATGCACCATGTCTGGCCCTCTGTGTTTGTCTCTTTGAGTCTGAATAGCCATCTGACTTTAGCCATGCTCCCAACACAGCTTTGTTACCCTCTCTTTCTTGTATGCCTCAGAAGCTTATTATATTTCTATTTGTTATGAGCCTAATAATGTAGCTCTATAAATGTCATTTGATATTATTGCTTTTTAACTCAATTGAGGAAAAAAAAAAAAAAGAGGGCACACAACTGTAGTGTTGCTTATAATTCCATAATTTATAGGTGCTGTGTGTGTGTATGTTTTTGTTTCTATGTGTGTCCATGCATTTGTGTGTGTATCTCTGTATATGTGTGTCCATTTATATGTGTGTTTCTGTATGTGTACACACATATGTCTTTGTGCCTGCACTGATGTGCACGTCACTGCCTTTGGTGACACTGGTTCTCATCCTGAAGCATTCTCCTCCCCTTCAGCCACTAATTTCCATCCTGGAACACACTCTTCCCTGTCTGCATCTGGCGAGGCAGGCCTCTTAACTGCATGCTTGGATGACGCTTTCTCAGGCAATGTCTGTCTCACAAGGTGGTTGTAAGGGGCTCAGATTCTTTTCTCCGGGGTGCTTGTGGCTCCTCGTTGCCCCTGTCTCTGCTGTTGGCTCTGACGTCTGCTCTTTACCCTGTCAGGTCCTGGTGCCTAAGGGATGCTTTTGTCCTGTGGTGTTCAGCGGTTTCACTTCCTTTCAGCCTTTGCACTCAGTCGTGTCCGGGCTGCCTCCCTCCCACGCTCTCTGGCATTCTTCCTGGTCTTTATCAACTGTTGAAGCAGCCACGGTGTCTGCAGACACCTGCTTCAATCTGCTCTGATATTTCTGCTGTCTGCCCGAGTCCTAGGGTGTCCGTGTTTGCCTGGGGACTCTGTTGGCTCCTGTTTCCTCTGATCATCATGTGTCAGCCTGCATCCCCCGACTCTTTCTCCTGCTGTTTGGCCCCTGCTGGCTGCTCCAGTGAAGTTTTCATTTTGATGATTATACTTTTTAGTATAATTCAGTCCATTTGGTCCCTGTTTCTCCTTTTATTTAAAATTCTCATCTGTTATCTGGTACTCTGAAGAGACATTATTTGAGTCTTTCAGTGTCTTCAATGTTTGACCCCTCCCAGACGGTTTCTCTACTGGTTTTCATCTGTGGGGGCCCCAGTTTCTTATGGCTTAGAACCTTTTCTGCATATTTGGTGTTTGGGGATGAGATTGTTCAGGGCTCTGAGCATCTTCAAGCAGCTACTCATCCGCTGCCTCCCCACTCTGTTACTTTAACTACTGGTAGCTAGTCCTGGCCTGACATTCCCTAGCAGGTTATGGGAGTACAGAAACAGAGTAAGAACAGTGTCTACCTGATGTCATGCTGTTCTTCAGAGGGCTTTTGGAACAGACAGTGGCCTCTGATAAACCCTGAGAGTCAGCTGAGGTAGGACACAGCTGCCACATCTGTATAGATGCTTTGGGCTGGGGTTGGAGGGTCACAGGTGTCAATGGCTTCCTTAGATTGGAACTTTCCAATGCAGAGCTGAGGGCTAGGGATTTTGACTCTGCTCCTCCATGAATACCCTGCAAGCCTGGGCTGGAGAGCATAGGAAGGACTGGGCCTTGCTCATGTCATAAGCCACTCCAGTGTCTCTGGCCCTCCTATTCTTACAGTGATTTGGAGGATGTTCTTAAGACCATTTATCTCAGTCTGTTGCACACACACAGGCCAGTTTACAGGGACTTTGAAAGTTTCAAAAATTGGGTCCTTATCATCCATAGGCTGTGTTATGACCTGTACAGTGTCTTGGTCTTGGCTTGTCAGCCGTATGGACTCACCCATCCCAAGGAACTCCTGCTAGCCCAGGTGGATCCCCTTCTTGCCAGTGTCGGGCACCTACCACGTTTGCAATTATTGTAAAACATGGGTGCAGGCACCAAGGACCTGCTGCCTGCTTCTGCTCTCCTTAAATGGGTTTAATTTTCTCAGCCCTCATTATGCAAACAGCAGATTTACCGTGTTTACAGTGTGCACTTCGAGTAGGCAAATGTCATTTATTTGAGGCTGAAGTGGAGGCGGCGACACTTGACACTTTCCTTGGGATTCCCTGGAGAGACTGGCGCAGAGGATGTGGGTGGACATACCTCCTACTGCTGTAGGCCATGCAGCTGGTCCCCACAGTCCCCATGGTTCCTACTCTGCCTTACAGCTTAGGCTGGGTGCTTTTGTATATGTATGATACAAGTCTGGGTGGCCACTGCTCTCTATCCCTTCAGTGAGGGTGATTCAAATGTGACCTCAGCTACCTGAGTTGGAGGATGGCTTCTTCCTATGACTTCTGACTTCAGTTAGGAAAGATCTAGAAACAGACATGAATGACAGCTTACCTGCAGATTACCAGTTTCTTCAAGGAAACTGGTCATTCTGATACAGTGTGGTGTGTGGGTGTATGTGAGCAGGTGTGCGATGGTATGTGGGTAGATTATGACTGAGTGTGTGAATAGGTATCAGATGGGTGTGTAAGTGGGTTGTGAGTGGGTGTGTGGTGTGATGGTTGTGTGATGATAGGTATGTGAGTGGGTTGTGGGAATGTAAGTAGGTATGTGCTGGGTATGTGAATGGGTTGTGAGTGGTGTGTGGTGTGATGGGTGTGTGAGTGGATTGTGAGTGTGTAAGTAGGTATGTGATGGGTATGTGAGTGGGTGTATGATGGTGTGTAAGTGCATGACAATCCACTCTATCCAACCTGGAGGAATATTTTACTTGATCTGCCAGTGTTGGATAAAAATGAGCTATTGGCCAATATTAAAACAGCGAGGGACATTACCTACAATGACAAAGTCCTTTGAAAAAACGAGGAGGCAGAGCATCCCACTTCCCATTGTGGCAGGGACTGGCATTTTCTGATGTGCACATATGTGGTCTTCATAGAACTAAATCTGCAGCCCTGATACAAGCTCTCTACAAATAGAACTCCAGGCAGCTCTGACCCCCACAACCCCCATCCATCTTCCCAACATCCTGTCTTTAATTAATTTCGTCAGGAGCCCATGAACTGTGTCCTTCATCTTGCCAAAGCTAGGTTGGCTTCAGGCCTAAGTATAGTCTGCAGGCAGCAGGTTGCTTTAGCCCCCAGCCCTTAATGAAGAAGGAGGTGGAGCAGACCCAGGAGCCCCCAGTGCAGTCAGAGACCATGAGAAACATAGCCTTTCCCCTCGGATCTCTCCCTGGCAGTGCACGTAATTGAAGCTTTTAGAGACTCAATGAAGAGGAGGAGGTGTGCACTCAGTTACAGATCTGTTGGCAGCCATGCCATGAGCTGAGGACAGGGGTTTGTGGGAGTGAAGGGAACAGGTTGTGTCCCTGGGGAGATGAGAGACCGTAGTGCCTGCGTGTTGATGCAGCCAATTGGAATTTGATTTCCAACTCGGCACAGAGAGATGTCACAAGGTTTATTGTTCTCTATTGAACTTGATGTCTTCTGTGACTCTCTCATCATCTGGGGTGAGACCTCATTGAAGTCTGTTCCAGACCTGCCTTCCTCTGCATTTTTATTTAGGAAGCCAGCTCAGCCTCTGAATGGTGGTGAGATATTAATCAGGGCCTTCTGGACAGTGCTGTGGTAATAATCATCTTCCTATCTTTGGTCAGGTTTAAATGCTGTCCTAGTTACGGCAACTATTGCTGTGTTGAAACGCCATAACCAAAAAACAACTTGGGGAGGAAAGGGTGTATTTCACTCACAGTCCCATGTAGAAACAGTCAGAACAGGAACTCAAGCTGGGCAGGAACCTGGAGGCAGGAGCTGATACAGAGGCCATGGAGGGATGCTGCTCACTGGCTTGCTCTCCATGGTTTGCTCAGCCTGTTTTCTTATATCCCTCCTCTCTGATGACTCTGGCTGGTGTCAAGTTGGCATAAATCTAGCCAGTGCAAATGCCAAGCACTGGCTTTGGGTTTGTAAGACATGTCCACCATGGGACAGTGACAGGGTAAGAGCCCAGAGTCCATAGTAGAGAGGTTGTTACCTAAGGCCAGGACTGGGAATGCAGGGCTGAGCCCATAAGAAGCACACCACTCCTGCCTTGCCCCTCAGAACAAGGTCCCCAAGAGCCTTGTGGTGTATACTGCACACTTGCCACAGGTGGGGCAATAACCAACGTGGAAAGGTGGCCTCAGTAATTTCTTGGGAGATGCCAAGTATGTCTGTGACCCCTACCAGGATCTTAGGAGGGCAACTGAAAGGTCACCTTGTTCCTAAGAGGAGTACATCTTGACCCAGAGAGAAAATGTCTATGGTGACAGAGCCATGTGAACTCCAGATGGCCCACAGAAGAGTGACACAACTTTGCTGGGCTTTTGGGGAAGGCAGTCTCAGATGAGACATTGGTGGGTGTAGGTGGGGAATCTGAGCCATCCAGGATGCTTCTCACCACAGGGATCTGCGTCACACACTGAGGGCCTTACTGTTTATATACATCTCTTGTGGTCCTCGCAATAGCCCCATGTGAGCACTCTGTATTCTCCATTTCATAATTGAGATCATGGAGGCCCAGAGAGGTTAAGCCAGCTCTCTGAGGCTGCACAGCAGGTCTGGTGTGTCAGCAGGAAGGTGTCATTTGATCCCACAACCCAGGCTTCTTACCTTTGTTGTCTTTTTTTCTGTTTCCACTTCTTCTTTTTCCATCTGTGAATTTTTCTTCTTAATTTTTGACCAAAAGACACACACATACACACACAAATCAGATTCCCAAAGCAGAGAACATGGAAGAAAGCAAGAAAAATAAAAAAGAAAGAAAGGAAGGAAGGAGAGAGAGAGAGACAGAGAGAGACAGAGAGAGACAGACAGAGAGAGAGAGAGAGAGAGAGAGAGAGAGAGAGAGAGAGAGAGAGAGAGAGGTGGATGAAGCTCCAGGCTTCTACCTCTGCTCAACTCTGTCTTCTGAGCAGTCTATGCACCATGTTGCTGTCCTCACTGCTGTTTATCAGTCATTATGCAATGGCACAAAGTCACAACCTGGGACCAGCCCTCTCTTCAACCATCCAAAGTATTGGAGGCAATGCTGCCATCTTGGGTGGACTGTGAGAGCATAACATAAGAAATGTGCCTTCCAGAGCCTGGAGACTTCTTGATGCTTATGGCTGTGGCTGCATCCAGGAGGGAGTAGAGAGTTATCTCTAACATTCCCACCAATCAGAGAAGCAACCATCCTTAAGTGGGGAGGCACTTGCAGGAGAGGCTGAGGGTGACTCAGGTTCACAGCACTGGTTATTTTCCCATGCTGACCATCTGCCCTCAGAGACTCCCTGATGTCCTATGTATTTGGGTTTAAACTGGTCCTTGCCTCAGAGGCAAAAACGTCTTACATAGATGAAGTTAGACCCCACACTGCATTTCTGGTAGAGAGAATGGAGGCATGAAGCTCTCCATCTGCAGGGGGCACTAGAGAGCTGTGGGGTAGTGACATTGGGCTGCTCTCATACAAGCTGGTTGAAGGTGAGAAATAGTTTTCTCTAGAGTGGTGGTTCTCAACCTTCCTAATGCTGGCACTCTTTTTTTATTCCTTTTAAAAATTTTTAATTTTTTTTAATTTTTATAGAATAAAGTCTCATTTTTTATTTATGTATCCCCTTGTTCAAACTCCATTCCCCCTCCTGACCCCTCCAGGTCACTCTCTCTGCTCCCCATCCCCTCATCCACTTTCCATAAAGGGCAGGAGGTCCCAAGGTGGATTAGTTCAGCATCCACTCCAGGCAGGTCTGATTTCCTCATCCTAATATCAAGACTGGGTTAGGTGTTCCTCTAGAGGGAACGGGCTCTAAGGTGCCAACGCTGACACTCTTTAATACAGTTCTTCATGTTGTGGTGACCCCAACCATAAAATTATTTTGCTGACCACCTTATAACTGCAATTCTGCTACTGTTATAAACTGTAATATAAATATCTACTATGCGGCTCTTGTGAAAAGGTCATGTGACCCCCAGGTTAAGAACCATTTCTAACTCCCTTTCTCTTGAACGTTCTCCTTGGCGGGATCTTATAGTGGAAAATGAAGCCAGTTCTTTTGGCTCTTTGACTCCTGTCGAGGAGGCGAAGAATACCAGATCCTGAGCCTGTAGAAATGCTGAGTGGTGGGCAATGTTTGCAAAATTTGAGAGTGATCAGCCTGGGAGCTCAGGTGTGTTGGCAGGAAACATAGCCATGTTTCCAGAGTGAAACCCCACGCCACAACCGAGCTAAAGAACAATGAGCAACTTCCTCCTTATGGAGGCTCATGTATGTATAAATCCTCTGCACTTTTAAAGTTCAGAGAGTGGTCAGCTCTCTCTGGACTGGCCAGCTCTAAGAGCAGCTTGACCTCTAGATCTTTCTTGGCAGGGAGATGGAATGCTGTGAGAATTGCTGGTCAGACGTTTTTCTAGTTTGTTCTTAGACCTCACTTCCGATACCTCTCCAGAAGTCTGACGAGGTTTTGTAAAAACAAATCCAGCTCAAAGTAGCTTAGGTACAAAGTGAATTTAATGGTTCACAGAGCCATGGTTCATGTAGTTCCATGGTGGTAAATTTGGGGCTTGATCTGAACAACACAACACAGATTTACCTTTTTTGATGTCCTCATTGGCAGTGCCCTGCTGAGCTTTTCTTAATTCTCCATGGTGCCAAAGTGGCTGCGCAAGCCCCAGTGGTCCCATCAATGTCCTTGCCCTCTTTGCAACTCCATGGGAAGAGAGTTCTTTCTTCCCAGTCTCAAAGGCAGTCTTAATTTTGAGTCTCTGCTGGAGTCTGGACTGGCTTATCCAGGTCACATGTCCATCTTTAATCAATTGCTCTGGCTGGGAGTGGGGTCGGGGATTGATGATCCACTGACCAGTCATGGATCACATACCTGAGAGTCCAGAAGGAGCCAGCCTCTGAGCTCCATAGATTTGGAGTAGAATGATTGGCTAGACAGTTATGGGTCCAAACACAGGCATCATGGGGACTGTACATTTGATAGTGTAAGCTAGCTGGCTCTAGGCTGTTCCCTTCCCCTGAAGCTGGGGAGTTGTTTCTCAATTCACATTCTTAGCGAGTGTCTTAGTTAGGGCTTTATTGCTGTGAATAGGCACAATAACCATGGCAACTCAGTGACCTCTGGTTTAGCCTGCAAGTTCCTGGAGTCTGACAGTGCTCTGTGCCAGTGCTCAGCTATAATCCCCAGGGCATATGCCAACCATGAACACATTCATCTGTGGAAAAAAAGGGATGGGAACATGCCATGTGACATCTCCGTCTCTCCATAGGGTGCCCTCTCCTCATTTGCATCATCTCCATCTCATTCTCTATGGACAGTTATGGGACAAGTGACAGGTAAGTGGCCCTGATTCCTCCTAACATGCCTTATGATGATTGGCAGGCAGAGATGAGCACTGGAAGGTGCCCACAGTCTCAGATGTCCACATTTACCTAGATGCACAGTGGGTAGGTATCATCTGGCTTCCCTGGACCAGCTCAGACAGAACTATAGCAATCCTGTTATGCTCTTAGAACCACAATGTGAGCAAAGCAGTAGTGGTGCATGCCTTTAATCCCTCTACTTGGGAGGCAGAGGCAGGAGGATCTCTGAGTTTGAGGCCAGCATGGTCTACAAAGCAAGGCAGCCAGAACTATACAAAGAAACCCTGTCTTGAAACAAACAAACAAACAAACAAACTAAAAACACTAACAAAAAAAGAACCACAATGTGGGTATTACAGTGTTCCAGGCTTCTCTTTCTTTTTGTATCTATGTATCCAGTGTATGTGTGTGTGTGTGTGTGTGTGTGTGTGTGTGTGTGTGTGTGTGTGTGTGTGTGTGAAGCCATAACACCCATGTGGAGGTTAGAGGGCAACCTTCAGGAATCATTTCTCCGCTCCTACCATATCATTCTAACTCAGGTCATCAGGAGGCCTGGCAGGAAGGGCTTCTAGCCACTAATCCTTCTTATGGGAAATTTTTAATCCATGTCTTCTCCCAGATGCATAGCTCTGGTCACCCATGAAGCTCATGTTTGTAGCCTTCAGGCCTTTCTTGGATATTCAGCGAATGTACAGCATCTAGCTGAAGAAATATGGGAATATGCAAATAAGCACAGCCTGGGATACCCAGGCCGGTGGGTCTTGCTTGGCTGGGAGGCCAGGCTGCCCTCTTTCCTGATGTCTCTGTGGGTTCCAATAGTGTCAGGGATTGAAAAGATGCCATTCCTGAACTCCACCCCAGCACCAGGAGGACATGGAACCCTGTGGGGAAGCTGGCCATCTCCTCTGAGTTAGGGGCATGTCTCGAAGAACAGGTGGATTATCACATCCTAGTCACTGTACCCCAGCATGTTAGAGAGATTGCTGGAATGTGCTAGAAATTTTCTTGTGCTAGGGTTCCAGGGAAGTGTAGTGACCAGAAGGCCCGGGGCAGATGGGCAGGTGGCCAACCAGTTCCCTGAGCCCCACTGAAGGTACCTTCTGGGCCAATATTTGATTTGTTCTGCAAAGACCCTGAGCCATCCCTAGTGCGGCTTTTTGTTTATTGTGGTAATGAAAAAGAAAACTACTCTGGGTTTTGGCTGAACTCCTCAGAGGTGGCTGACCCAGGCATCAATTCTGAGAAATCCTCTCCAAAAAAAAAAAGACCCATGAGATTAGCCCGGAAGTGCCTGGGATAGAGTAAGTATCATAGCATAGCATCACCTAGAGCAGATGAATTCTTTTACTGTGCAGTGGCCCGGCCATTGTTGTGGCTGAGGACCAGTGTGGTGAAGATACCTCTCTGGAGGGTAGACAAGGTTACTGAACTAAATCTTTTCTCTCCACAGTTGTTGGCTGTCAGTGGGGAGTGGTGCCATTTGGGCCTTTGTGGGCCCTGCCCTGCTGGTCATTGTGGTAAGTCTCCCTTACTTCTGCATAGGCAGATCCAGGCAGGCCAGGGGCGTAGAGACATGTAGCAGCCACATAGCTCTATGTGGGGCATCGCTCACGGCTAAGGAGCACTTTATCATTCCCGTGGCTATTCTGTGTGGCAGGAGCCCTAGGTTTAGCGAGCAGCCAGAGCCAAACAGCATTCTTGTAACCATGACTACATCCTCCTGCTGACCCCAGGGCCTGTGTGCTGAGGCTCATGTCTGTGAGGATGTGGGAGTTCACAGAGCAAACTTGATGTAGTCATAGGGGTCAGGACACCACCACCACCCCCACTCTGGGCAGGGCTTTCTGAGTAGACTGAGTTATAACTGGGATTCTGGAGATCCTGCCCTCCTCCGTGCTACCTTTGTAGGGGGTTGTGTTCTTCCTAGGTCCCTGGGGGGGGTAACTGCTGACCAATGTCAAAGGATACCCTTTATACATGGGCCTTTAGTAGGCTCGTTTGCTACCCCTCAAGATGGGGTTTCCCAGCCCTGAGAGCAGAGGTGGGAGTCTTCACATCTCAGATGACATCAGACTTCATGTTTCACCAGATAAAGGATGGGGTGATTTCTGGGAAGTCTTGGACCACATCTCAGAGCCACCCTCTTCCTCCATGTACATACACATTTCAAGAAGAGCATAACCCCATCCTTCTCTTTTCCTTTTCCTGACTGTGAACCTATGTGACCATCCACATATGGAGGCACTGGTGGAGGCAGGACCCTGGTAGTTAATTATAAAGGAAACTGAGCAAGATGCTGAACAGCTGAACTCATTCTTGTTTGTAAAAATTTCTTTGATGCCCTTGTGCTAATGGGCTGAGGGTTTACAGAGGGCAGAGAGTGAACTGTCATCCCAGTGCCCTTTGGGACAAGGAGGCCAGGCACTGTGACTATGTGTGTGGCCCCTACTAAACACATGACCTCTATAGTTTCTGCTGTATTCCCATTGAGCTTGCTGACTCTTTTCCCATTGGAAACTACTCTGCAGAGTCCATAAGCCCTAGGGTCCTGGAAGTAATTTCTTCTGTTCTTGGGGGCGGGGTGGGGAGGTGGACTATGTTAGCTTTGAGGTTACTAACCAGGCTGGGTCCTGCCTGAGGCTTGGCCCAGGATCCAAGATTACTAATCAGCTCCCAGGGCTTGGCTGCTATCCTGGGCAAATTTGACTAGCTTCTGGGGAAAGAAACCTCAAAGGAGCTAGAAGCTGTGACTCAGCAGGGATGCTCATAGGGTCTAAAGAGGGGACCTAATCAGCGTGGGGAATCACCTTTAAGGAGGGCCATAAAGTCTAGACTAGGAAGGAGGTGGAGCTCCCCTAGGCAAGTCTGCAAAGAGCTCCAGCCCCTCCCGTGGTTTTCTTCCCATTAGCTGTTCTCAGAGTAGAGGACACAACATATCACAATGCTATGGAGCTTCCCATGCCAGAGCTGGAGGGGCAGCTGCCATTATATGCTCTTTTGGGGGCCTCATAGAGGCTTGATCAAGAAGTTGGTGCCCTGTCTCTCTTCTGTCTGGAGTTTAGCAGGATGTTTCATCATTTCAGCCAAAACGTAAATGCATTCTCAGTAGAGATCCCCACTCTTCCTCAGGGGGTACCATCGGCATGAAGGGGTGTGTGTGTGTGTGTGTACTTGTTTTGAGGTCTGGCTCCAATACAGACCTTCCGGATCTTCTGGGCCAGGAAGAACCTCTGCATGCAAATGTTCTTTTCGTGTGTTTTCTAGCCAGAGGCATAGGTATCCAGGGCCTGAGGCTACTGGGCTCAAATCTTTCTCATTCCCAGCATGAGAAACCCAACACCCAACCTTTGTCCCTGGGTGTCACTCCCAGAGGTTGTGCTAGGGTACACTGCTGCTTTCCCAGAGTGTCAGTCATTCTTAACCTCAGGAATGGAAGTCCTCAGCCAAACTATGTGATGTTTAAAGAGGCTTAGAGATCGCATGGTTTTCAACTCGTGGGCCACGACTTCTTTGGAGTGCTTGAACAGCTCTTTCCCAGGGGCCTTAATATTTACATTACTATTTACAACAGTAACAGAATTAGCTATGAAGTAACATCAAAATAATTTCTGTGGTTGGCGGTCACCACAGCATGAGGAACCGTATTAAAGAGTCCCACACTAGGAAGGTTGAGAAACACTGCTCTAAGGGCTCCATGGTAAAGGGCAGGGTCAGCCTCGTGCCCAAAGCACGACCACGCCTACTTTGAGGTCAGGTTTTGAGCCACAGCCACGCCCACTGATTTACAATGTGTCTGCAGCTGCTCAGTTCGCAGTGCGCAGAGCCTTTCTGCAGCGGCCACTGCAACCTTCAAAGCCAAAGGTATGTACTACTCAGTCCTTGGCGGCAAAAGATGGCCAATCCCCGGCGTGAGGCATGCTGTGGCTAGTCCTGCTGACTGCCAGGCCTCAGGCTGGGTGCTGGGTAGAAATGGGACGGCATTTTGGGCCCCGCCCCCTCTGAAGATGGAGTGGTTTGTGCCCTCCTGAGCCATGCCCTCATTCACCCAGGAGTTCTCTGCCTTACTTCCAAATGAAGGCAGCAAGTTTTGGATGTCAAGCGTGGCCTGACCCCATTTGTGTAAAAGCTCTCCATGGGCACTTATTCTCACGCAAGTGGGAAATGAATGAGAAAATGTGGGGCGGATACTCTTGAATGGCGGCTCCCTGGGGAGCAGTGTGGGATTACTGCCCCATGCCTCGACTTTATATGCATCTAAAACCACCCCACAAGGCTAACACAGTTTTAAAGATTTATTTTTATTATTTTTAATCTTGTATACCTCTGTGTGAGTTTATGCTCATGAGTGTCAATGTGGGTGCCCATGGAGGCTAGAAGCATTGGATTCCCTGGAGTTGGCGTCAGTTTTAAGGCACCAGACATAGAGTCTGGGAACCAACCTTAGGTCCTTTGCAAGAGCAATACATTCTCTTAACTGCAGAACCACCTTCTCAAGCCCAGTTTTCCCAGACAGAGTTTCTCTGTGGAGCCCTGGCTGTCCTGAGATTCACTCTGTAGACCAGGCTGTACTCAAACTCAGAGACCCACTTGCCTCTGCCTCCTGGGTGCTGGGATTAAAAGGGTGTACCACCTGGCTTGCAAACTTTTCAAGTAAAGCCATTTTAGAAAGTAGAATGTGTGTGTGTCAGAAAGTGTAGCTTTACTTGTTCTATTGAGGGGCAGGAGGTTATGGGCAGTAGCTGGCCGTCTACAGCTTGAACTAAAGAGAAAAGCAGAAGTGAGACCCCTCAACATCAGGACTCAGCATCCAACCTAACCATGTTAAATGTATCCCTGTCCAATGGACCAGCAGTTCCCCAGAGCTTCATCTGCTGAAGATTTTGCAAGAAAATACTATAGACCAGGGGCTTGAATGAAGGAAATTATTCTCTTATTGTCACAGAAGCCAGATATCAGAAATCAAGGGCTCAGTGAGTCAGTTCTCCTGATTTCCTCTCTCCTTGGTCATTTGCCTGTGGGAGGCCATAGCTCTGTTTCATTGTAACCCATACAAATGACCTCAGTTTAATATATCACCTCTCTAAATGCCCCACCTCAAAATGCAGATATTCTGTGGTTGTGTAGTAGAAGCTTGGTCACAGGGGAATGCAGGTCAGCCCAAAGAGCATGGACATTGCCACCCTCCACCAAGACGAGAGACTTCAGGAAGGAAATGGGTACTGTGGCCTGTGCCCCATGGTGGATTGGTTTGCATCTGTCCCTACAACGAAAAAGAGCAATGCATCAGGTATGAGAAAGAGAAGAGATTCCCTGAGAAGCCAAGTATAGACACTTGAAGTGGCAGATGTAGATGCAGAGCTATAGGTTCATAGATCCACAGAGCTACAGGTCCATATGTATATAGATACACAGAGCTACAGGCATAGATCCACAGATACAGACAGACATGGAGCTACAGGCCCATAGATTCATAGCTACAGACACAGAATTACAGGCACATAGACCAACAGATATATAGAGCTAAGGGCACATAGATCCATGGCTACACAGAATTACAGGCACATAGACACATTATAGACAAGACTGTAGGCACATAGATCCACAGTTATACAGATATAGGTATGTAAGTCCAGAGCTACATGCAAGGCTATCTATAGAGTTTCCAAGCAGACACAGACCCAGGGATTCTGGGACACAACATGCCACTGGAGACACTATATACTGTGGTGATATATATTTAATAAAATTAGCCTGATATACAAAATATCACCACAATACCTTGTTTATGTGTATGCAGATGTGGATAGCTTCTCCTATAAAACACTGGTGCACACATCTGAATTTTTTTGTTGTTGTTGTTTTTACAAGCTTCTAGATACCCTGAGCCTGGTCCAAGCCCAGTGGCCTCACCTACAATTCCTCCTTTGTCCCTCAGAGGCCACCATGATCTTTTCCTGGGTCATCTTGGCCTGTGCTATGTTTGCCCGCTTGGTGTGTAGTTCTACTCTTTCTTCTGAAATGCAGCCTGGAATTGCTTCTTTCGTGTTTGCTCTCAGTAATTTGTCCCCAACCGGGTCACACAAATTGCTACAAACCCCTGACAGTCACATCACACAGCTTTCCCAACTAAACCAGGCCTTCCTAATTCTGCTAGAATGTGGGCCGGAGCGAGCAAAATGGAGTCGAGAGGTCAGTCTCACTCTGCTTTGTATTTCTGTGGCGTTTTAGATTATGTTGTTTGTAAGCCACTGGCTTGAATCCATACACAGATGCAGGATCACGATCACCCGGTGGCACTCCTGACAGGATGGCCCTGGCACAGCAACCAATGCAAAACCACAGACATGTAGATAAGTTACTGCACATGTGGTGGACCAGATCCAAGCCTTCCAAATAAAACCAGACACACCTAGGCTATATCTAGGGCAGATATAAAACCCAGGAAATCATACAGAAAGAGAAACGGTGGTGAGTGGACAGGCAAAGCAATGTGAACAGCTTTGGCTCTTGAATAGTTCAGCCAAAAAAAAAAAAAAAAATTCCTGAAGTTATCACCTATCATGTTTGTGAAACACCCAAATGAGTTGATTGCCCTGTTGGTAGCCTGGTTTAGGAAGCTCTGAAATGTGCATCTCTGGTCTTTGATATGAGATGGAATCGCCTTTTATAGCATCTGCAGTAGGTGTTGTAACTGTGGTCTGCTTGCTCATCATGCGGCCTCCTCATGATGTGGCCTCTCAGCTCACATAGAAGCTGGCTAGTGTGACCTCTGACCTCACACATGGTATCAGAATCTCTCCCACAGGCAGCGTCCCACTGCCCATCACTATTCTTGAGTCACTAGACCGTAACCCAGTTAAATATCTTTGTGACCCCCAAGGATGCTGTTGACATGTTCCTTGAAAATGAGTTTCAAGTAATTTTCCTTTTAATTTATAATTGCTCCAAATTAAAAAGTAGTTAGGTGACTTGATTTTTAAATCTGTAATAGACATGGTTGATAGAAAGTCTTAGGAATATATGAAAAACAATCTGAGTATATGTGCAATCTTTGCCTACATCTTTTCCTCTGTATCAACTATCCCCAAGGGAGCAGGCTTGGTACTTACCACTATGGGTTTTCTGCAGACTGGGCACATCCATCTGTATTTCTACCCCAGTAATCCAGGGGGCACAGGGATTTGGGACTTTAGGCAGGAAAAAGAACCATGGCTGTGTTATAGGTATGACCTATAGAGAACCCTTTGGTCTACATCTGTAGTCCACTGGTGCATAGCCAATTTGCTTCCAATCATCAGCCAACAGCCTTTGCAGGTGTGTGAGGAAGCTAAGCTATACATTCCCAAAGTAAAAGGGGCACACTGGCAGCATGCCAATGGGAAAGGAAATAACTCTACCTCCCCTAATCAGGGGGATTGCAAGAAGAATTGTATTATTAGAAACCCAGCACTCTGGAAATAAACCAAAGGCATACAAACAAAAAAAGCATCTATTATTATTTTTTTCCCCAAGAAAAATCTACTGAATCACAGGAGGGCTGGAAGTGATTTTGTCATCTGGGGTTGTTCCTTTGGTGACATAGTGAGTGCTCTGTGAGATATGGGTACCTGGGGCCCCATAACTAAAGACAGCAGGATGTTCTCAAGTGTCAAATGTCATGGTGGTTTGAGGTGACACCCCGGTCCGCTGAATCAGTCACCACACAGAGCTTGCTCTGACTTCTATCACTGTCCAAGTTGGAATACAACTAAGTCTAAAAGCCAGTGGGCCACCACTCCCACAGCCTCTACTTGTTCCTGTCAAATGTGGTTTTCTGGCTGCTGTCATCAGTTGTAGGAAGGCTGGAGGGCAGCTGAATTACTAGACACTGCGTGACACTGTGCTAGCTGGTTATGCATTAACCTCTCTCCTGTTCTCCGACCTTGGGAGACTCTGTTGTTACCCAGGGCAACAAGGCACCAAGGGAAAGTGACAGTTAAGCTTTTGTTCATGTCCAATGGTTGTACAAGCAAGAGTCTAGACAGGACAGGCATGGTACCCACACTGCCTCATTTTCCCGGCTAAAATTGTCTCAGCTGAAAACCGTTAACAAAAGGCTCTGGATGATGGATGGGAGGTGGGAGGAGGCAGAGGAAGAGGACTGGAGTGGAAAACTACTAGCTGGATTCGGAAAGGTGAAAGCATCTCAACCCCCCAATGCAACTCCCCCAGCCCTTCCCCACGCATGCTCAAATCAGGCATTTTCTGCAGAGGGGTCTCAGAATGAGCTGGGTCACAGCCACCTAGGCTACCTGTGCATGCATGTTACCTCATGGGGTTAGAGGTCTTCAGGCCTCTCCAGCATTGACAGGTCTGGCTGTGCACAAGGCTGGACAGACCAGCAGCCTCCCTGGGAGGCCTGATGTTGAAGCCTCTGTTAGTTCTAAAGTCACGAACCTGGAGCTGGCATCCTGATGACCTTGAGGATTTTAACACTTAAAGGAATGGGCTCTGGCTACAGCATAGTTCACAAGACCCACTGGGGCCCCTCAAGCAGAAAGAGACTGGGCATCATTCCCCCTGCTGGATTAACATTTAGGATTTAGGAAAGTTGTTCCCTGTAATAGTTAGCTCCTCCTTTGTTAGTAGAGGGAGGAGCTGGGTTAAGCCTGAGACTCCTGAGTGCTGGAGCCACCCAGCATGTCCCCATATCCTCGACCTGGAGCAGGAGCAGTGCTGTGCTCAGATAACACGCCCCTCAGCTATGGCTTCCAAACATTGCATGGGTGGGTGGGTGATGGGTGGTGAGAGCCAGCTGCTGTATGTGGACTGAGCAGATGAGGCATTTCCTCTTCCCTGGTTACTCTGCACCAGCCAATCTCTCACTCAGTGGGAAGGAGAGATTCCCAGGACCCACAGAGGTGTCCAGGGTCAGACAGAGTGAGCGAGCATGAGATGAGCTTTGACAGGCTCATCTGACCCCAAAGGGTCTCACTCATTCTTCATGCTACCATGCTTGTGGGGCAGGCTTATATAGCATCTGTTCTGCTCCAAAGTCCAGAGACCTGCTTTGAATTTGACCTAGCTGTGTTCCCTGCTAGCTGAGGAGTAGCTAGTTTGGAGCATGTTCCTGTGTCTTGTGAGTGGCCTGGCCCTCACTGCCTGCCTCTCTCTCTCTCTCTCTCTCTCTCTCTCTCTCTCTCTCTCTCTCTCTCCCCCCCTCCTCCCTCCCAGGTCAACATTGTTATCCTGGTAGCTGTGACAAGGGTCATTTCCCACATCAGCACGGACAACTACAAGATACATGGGGACCCCAGTGCCTTCAAGTAAGTTGATCCCAACTATTCACAACTCACTGCACTGTCCATGGGGTTTGTGAGGGATGATGTTGCTCCCCAGGACCAGCGCCTGAGTCTTCAGCTGGCTCTGTATCCTCAAGGACTACATGGTCAGCCTTGTTTGGTTTGGGTATTTATTCCATCTCTTACTCTTGATGATATAAGATGAGGTTCTAATGTAACCTGGGGGTGGGGGGCAGGCAGATGAAGATGCCCTCCAGGGACTTCTCCAGCCAGAATCAGAGAGGCTGGAGGGAGGAGAATGGAGACTAGGGATGAAAATCTGATTTCTTATTCCTGTAGCAATGGGTCCCTCTGCCCTTCACTTCCTTTACAGTGCAAAGGGAATAAAGGTCCTCTTGTTGGGATGCCTCATGAGGGAACATCCTAGAAAGCAGTGTCCCATGCACACTGGGCTATCACTAAGGAAGTAGGGGGTCTTTGGAAGTACCCCACCTCCCATGAGACTGACATTACCAACTGAGGTTGCCTGGGTTCCTGCTATTTATCCACTAGGACCTACCAATGGCAAATGTCAGAAAAACCTACAGCAACTGGATGGGACAGAAGGAGATGCAGTGACCATGAAGTCCTGAGCCTCTAAGATACCCTATACACAGAGATACAGTCTCCTGGGCTCAGTTCCCATTTTGTGCCTCACCTCTGAATGAGCTTCATGCCCAAATTCACACTCCCCTCCTAGAGGTAGAATGGCAGTGGCCAGTGTCCTCTTTGGGAGAGTTTCTTCCTCTCTGGATGGTGGGGGGGGGAGGCTATGGTGACAGTGACCAGACCTTGTACCCAATGGGTAGAATTCACTCCTGGGACTCATAGACCCAAGGCTCATAGTCCTCCATGACCATAGAGGTCTGTCAGCATCCTGAACCCTAAGGATCATGGCTGAGGGCCCCTCACAGGTGATTTTAGAGCTTCTGTGGATGCCAGGCTGCTGACATCTAGTAAAATGACTTTTAAAACAGTGTATTGAGCAAAAACTATGAACAGGCAACAACAAATCGATGAGATAATTATTCTAAACCCCATAAATTAACTTGACAAGCGGAGACAATTCTCTTGGGCTTTTCCTGCTCCTGGAACCTTCTAGGCTGTGCCTGGATGAGGAAGTAAGTTCATGAGGATCAGGAACATGTCCTGTCTTCTTCTATGTCATGGCTGGGGGAGCCTGGGACTGGCTCCTGTCCACTGAGGCCTGATGGGGTTGGGGGTTCTTTCCTACTCCACCCTCACCCCTAAGGCCTTCAGTGATCAGGGTGGGTGACCAGTCTGTCCTGAGCTCATACACAGCCCAGGCTTATGCTCTTGTCTTACCCTGGCACCAGCAATACCAAGGCTGCTGTACCCAGAGCATCTGCACTCCTATTCCATCCCCCAATCTAGCCATCATCTCCTAGAGACCAACCAGGAGATGCCTTTACCCCTGATTCCCTCTGCAGAAGCACTACCAAGTGCAGGCCCTTCCTGGGCTCTGTGGGGCTTCAGAGACAAGTGTACCCTGGGACAGCAGGTTGGTTCCTGCCGATTTACAATGGAAAGCTCTGCCCACTGGGCCTCCAATGTTCACAGACAACCCAGTCTAATTCCCCACCGAGTCATGTCTTCTTACAGCAGACCTGGTGCTCCAAGGTTCTCCTGGCCTGCCCTGCCTGCACCCTGCTAATATGAATGTCACCGCCTCTGTTCCAGGTTGACAGCCAAGGCTGTTGCTGTATTGCTACCCATCCTAGGAACCTCATGGGTGTTTGGGGTGCTTGCTGTCAATGACCGGGCCCTGGTCTTTCAATACATGTTCGCTGTACTCAACTCCTTACAGGTAAGAAGAGCCTGGAGACCAACAGGCAGGCAACAAGGTCAGCTCCCATCAACCCTTGTCAGGCATGAACACCAAGGCCTGGTTAGGGCGGAGTATGGTGTCCTCTGCTTGAAAGCTGGGGTAGTGATCAGGGTCTTTGTCCCACCCTGAATTGAGCCATCTGGAAATCTCCCTTCCCTGGGGCTTCAGGGCTTAGGATCCAGGCCACAGCAAACCGCCCCCCCCAACGGTGACCATCACTCAGGCTTGCATGATGGAGGGACCTAGAGTCAATATGTGGCTCTGATGTTATCTCTTCCCCTTTTTCCCTAGGGCCTCTTCATCTTCCTTTTTCACTGTGTCCTAAATTCAGAGGTATGTCCATCCCACCCCCATCACAGCTCCAAGTAGCTTTTCATATCCGCACCAGCAAAGAGAGATGGGAAATGTTGTCTAGGGTAATACAACTCTTGTAGGCTCTGCTTAGGACCCACTGACTGATGTCAATACTGGTACCAGCTTTGATGCCATGCCTTTACATTGGGTGCTTGGGGCTCACATCAGGACAGTCTTTAGAGGCTGTTGACCCCTGAGAATTTGCTATGTCAACTTCTGAAGTTCCCTCTAAGGCTCCTTCTTCTGCCTTTGAAGGTTAGAGCCGCCTTCAAGCATAAGACCAAGGTCTGGTCCCTGACGAGCAGCTCTGCCCGTACCACAAACACGAAGCCTTTCAGTTCCGATATCGTGAGTACAATGTGACGTGTCTTCCCGAGTCTCTTCCCTGGCTACGCTAAACCTGTTCCAAATGCCTTCCTCCTTCTCACCACCCATCCTTAGGGCTCTTGTTAGTGTGGCTGTTACCTAGACCAGCAATCCTGGACATCAACCCGACTGCAAGCCTGCTTCGCAGGTGGACATAGCCTCTGATTAGCAGAGGATGCATGGGGCTGCAAGCCATTGTTTAAATACAAAGCTCCACTCACAATCCTCTCTTCTCCAGGCCCCCCGGAAGAGTCCACTTTCTCACTGTCTACTAACACCATGCTCTAATGTAGCAATTTCTCAACCTTCCTAATGCCGTGACCCTTTAATATAGTTTCTCATGTTGTGGTGACGCCCCCCTCCACACACACACACACCATAAAATTATTTTTGTTGCTGCTTTGTAACTGTAATTTTGTTACTGTTATGAATCATGATGCAAATATTGAATGCACTATGCAAAAATACAGATATGTGGGATATCTGATAGGCTGGCCTCAAAGGGATCAAGACCCACAGGTTGAGAACCATTTTTTTTTTTTTTAATTTTTTTTAGTGCCTCTTTCCTTTAACTAGGTAAAGGTGTTGCTTGCTGACTCATGGCCAGTCTCACACCTCAGCCATTTTCCTAATGGCCGTTGTCTGTCCCCTTCATGGAAAGCAAAGACGAAGTTTGCTTTGTCTAGCAGCCCCTCTCCACCCAGGTTCCGAATGTGTGTCATGTTCCATGACGAAAGCTCACCTGACTGACTTGGTGATGAGCAAAGAACCTGATCATGATTGGGGTGTGGAGCCTGCATGGGACACTCTGGTCTGGACTCTTCAAGTATTCTAAGCCCATGTCTCAGAAGTGGAACCCCGGATCCTCACATGGCCCCAGGCCTAAAGCTTTTTGTACTCACATGGGCTGAATTCTACCTCTTGTCTTAACACCTCCTTTTGTGCTGCTTTGTAGGTCAACGGGACCCGGCCAGGGACGGCATCCACAAAATTAAGCCAATGGGACAAGAGCAGCCATTCTGCCCACCGTGTGGACCTATCTGCTGTGTGATCAGGGTGACTGCCGTTCAAAACAAATGCCTTCCCTGAAGCAAGAGAAAAAAATTCACACTCTGCCTCCATCATGGGTTCCTTTCCCTGCTGCCTCAGTCTGGGATCACAGCCCCAACCTATGACTGTGCAAGCTGACTCAGGGTGGTGTGGCCCAGCGGACCCTTCTTCCCTGATGTGGTAGACACTTCTTTCCTGTGTGGGCACCAGGGTGCAAGGTAGCCCACGGTGACACTAAGTGTGGACCTCCCTTGTTACCATGTGCATAGAACACTGTACCAGCAAAGCTGTGGCAAATGAGATGTAAGGATTATAGATCTACAAGAGGGCATAGCCTCAGCCTTGATGGAGACTAGGAATCCTGAGGGGAACTTAAAATCCTGCCTGTCTCCAGAGGGTCAACAGAGGTAGCTGAGTTATGTGGGGGAATAAGGCCAGCGCCAATTGGAATGTAAGGGGACACTAATTGGGCCACCTCATACCCTAGCTGTATACCAGTTTTAGGGTCTATGCCTTTGCCTGTCTGGAGTCACCAACTGTCCTGGGTATAGAGCCTTGTGAAGACAGCCTACTGGAGCCACTGCATAGGAGCTGACAGTCTTTTCCTTGCAAGTGTACCTCCTTGAACCTAAAGTCAGCCTTAGGATGCCGTTTTCAAACACAAGCTTCTCTATTACCCATTGTCTCCTCCAGAGCTGAGGTCTCCTGCTGGATGTCCACCTGCCTCTCCTGGTTCTCTGGGGTGTGCTGCCCCTATGGTCTGCATCCTCATTACTTAGACATGCCACCTCTGTGTAAGAGCCAATGAGGCACCAGACAGCTTAGACACTGGTTGTCCCTCATGTCACACAAAAGACCAACCACAGCCGTAGACTGATTTCTTCCCATGAGTGACCAAGTTCTCACTACTAGGCAAGGTGGCCACTGGAGGCTTTGGGGTTGGTATGAGTGGACAGCAGCAGATTCAGCCCTGGGAAATGCACTTCTGTAACAACTGCTTATGGACACGATTCTCATGTGGCTGGGGATCACCAAGGATTATGGAACATGCTAGAAGGGCCAACTAGTGTGACAGGAACCTAAGCATCTGTGACATACACAGCTCAGACGGCCAGTCTGACCCTGATACTGGAAACCCCTCACTTCCCATGACATCCCTGAGCCCCTACCCCCCACACTTTCTTGGCTTTAGAATATGTCTCTACTCCATTCTGTGGATCTTTTTAGCTTAGATTCTTTTCTTTTTTTCTCTATAATAATGAAATGGAGCCAGGGCCTAGCATAGCTAGGTAAGCACTCCACACTGAGCCACACCCCAGCCTCCAAGTGACAGCCTCCATGCAGACATCTCTTGCAGAAGCCATAAGGCTATAGGACCAGACTATTCTGTCCAAGCCAAGGCTTAAATCTATCAGCCAACTGAGCCCCTGTGACCTACAGCCCCTTTGGCCAATGCAGGCTGAGGCCATGCAGAGACTCTGTTTGGTGCCAACTCCTGTCTATAGAATGTGCATGGTCACTGCCCAGCATCTCACTGCTCCTCAGACCAGACACCAGTGACCCAGGGTCCGACCTGCCCTGCTGAGCTCCCAATAGTGAGAACACTGTACCCCTCCCATACAGCTGGGTTCCCACTGAGGCAAGGCAGGCTAGGACTGTCTTTCTTCCCAGTGGTCTTCCCAGTGTCTAGCTTTTTGTAATACTTGCTCTTATGTAGCTGATATATCAAGAGAAATCAAGTGCAAACCCTGTCTCAGCTTCCCGTTTCCAGTGAGTGAAAGCGTGCGGTTTATTTATAGGCTACCTACTTTGGCTTCTGCAATCATTTATTATCTGTGTGTAATTTGGTCCTACATAAATTAGACAGAATGGTGTGTGTGAGTAGTTTACAGCAGGGGGAAGGTGATGAGTTGCTGCTATGGTGAAGACATGTTGCCATTTTGATAAAATAAACTCTTAATGTTCTTAACTTGAGTGTCGGGCTTCACAGTCTGTGCTTAGAGGCACCCAAATAGAATGCTGTCACAAAAGCCTCAGTGTCTACTGTATACCCAGTATAGTCCAGCCCAGGGGTTTGCATCCCGGGGGTGGGTGTAGCACCCGATGACAAACAGAAGGCATGGGAAGGAAGGAGACAACAAGATCTGGCTTGGGTCCTCCTAGGCTGCTTGCTTGGGTCCTCCTAGGCTGCTTGCTTCAACAGACAGGCTTTCCAAATGTATTTCTCTCATTGGCTGCAGCATGCTGCTGCTTTATTCTGCTAAAATTAGCTCTTGGTAGCTGAATGAGGTCTGGGCTAATGCTTGAAAGTTCGGGTTGATGTGCTGCCCTGCAGATGTTTGATTTCACCAACCTTGCCTCCTTATGGTAGGTCTGAATTGTAGTCACTCATCGGTCAGTGGGTTGTAACTTGCAGTCACAGTAAGACATTAATAGCAATAGTAATGATCAGACTATAGCAATGTCAGGAGAGGTGTGACTCTGATCTCTCTCTGAATAGACTATGTTTGTGTATATCTATGTATTTCTTCCTGAGGGGTGTGAAGTGGACAAAATGCCTGTGAGACCAGATGAAGCGTGTCTACGACCTGGGCATCGTCGCATAGCATTAGCCTCCCTAGATAAGCATTATCTGAACCCATCACTGCTGATCTCATGACCAAGCTTGCTGAGCGGCTGGCAGGTGGAAGCATGTATGGCATGGGTGTGACAGACCAGCAAGCAGGGAGCATATACACTGTGGATGTTGTACACTAATGGATCTATCATATATGTGGCGGGATGTACTAGATGGATGTGCAGGAAGCACACGAGGTATGGATGTTTCCAGCTAACAGGCAGGAGGTATATATGGCGTGGGCATACCAGAAGGAAGATGTGCATTTCAGGCGAGTAGAAGAGGACCATGTGAGATTTTATGGCACCCCTCAGAAGAGTATGCAGTTTTTAAAAATCAGTTCTTTATTTCTGGGATTTTTTTTTTGTTTCATATTTTTAGACTGTGGTAGACCACAAGTAGCGGAAACTGCAAAAGACAAACTTGATAAAAAAAAGATTGCTGCAATATTACTGTTGAACAGCTAGTTCTTATATTTATGGTTGTGAGCCAAGCCTTTAACGGCTGAGCCATCCCTCCAGCCCAAACAGCTAGTTCTTAAATCAATTAGGAGCCAAAGCTTTATTCCACCTTCCCTTATTTCTTCTTGGATATCCTAATACTGAGACTCGGTTCTTCACGTTAATTAGAGTTTATATCCGATCTAATCACTTTCTGAAGAAACTTGCCATTTCCTGCAAGGAAGGCATGCTGAATCCCTGTTCTCCCATCTGCTTGTTTGAGATAGAGCTGACTTTTTTTTTTAACTTTATTTATTTATTTATTTATTTATTTATTTATTTGCCTTGGTGTTTGCCTGGAACTGGAACTACAGACAGTTGTTAGCTGCCATGTGGGTGCTGGGAATCGAACCCGGGTCCTCTGGAAGAGCAGCCGGTGCTCTTAACCGCTGAGCCATCTCTCCAGCCCCGAGATAGAGCTGACTTTTGTCCTAGGATGATTTGCTGGAATTATGCAATTCAACACCAATAGGTTTTCTTCTTTCAATCTGTCAAATATTACCCTCCTCTATCTTCCTGATCAAGTTCAGGGTGATGCTATTCTTGCTGCCTTGTGGGTAAGGAGGGCTTCTCCATCCCCCGTCCTGCCTTCTGACCTAAGAAGTTAACTTGAGGTTTGAACAATTTTAATGACATGTTTTGGTTGACTTTTCAAGGGTGTGTGTGCGTGTGTGTTGCTCCATTCGGGCTTCCTGCATCTGTGATTGGTGTATTGGAAAGTTCTTAGTCATTACTATTTACTTTATTCATTTTTATTTAAAATATTATATTATTTGAAAACCTTTATGTATATGGGTCTTTTGCCTGCCTGTATGTCTGTGCATCATATGTGTGCAATACCCAAAGAGGCCAGAAGAGGGCATCAGTCTCCTGGAGCTAGAGTTACAGATGGTTGTGAGCCATCATATGGGTGCTGAAGATTCAATACCAGACCTCTGCAAAAACAGAAAGTGCTCTTAAGCACTGAACCATCTCTCTAGCTCCTATCTTTATTACATCAAGAAAGATAGAGACAGAGACAGAGAGCCAGCCCATGCTGGAGCGCTCCTTGTAGAATGAGAAGACAATTTGCTGGTGTTGGTTTTGTCTTCCACTACACAGGTTCTGGAGATCCAGTCAGGTTGTCAGGCCTGGTGTCAAGTACCTTTACCAACCGAACACACACACACACACACACACACTGCTGTCTCCTCCCAGGTTCACCCAGCTTCCTATTTCATATCTGCCCCCACCCCCACCCTGTCTCTTCTCTCTGTCTCTGTTTGGGGAATTTCACAGTCTCTTTACAAACTACTCACTCCTTCCTCAGCAGTCTGGAGTCTCCATGGCTGCCAGAGGCCTTCTGTGTTGTTGTGGAAGGATCTTAAGCAGAAGCATGTCCATGCCTGCCTATTGACCTCTCCCATCATGCTTTGCTCCTTTTCCTAATGGCACTTAAGATATTAACCACAGAGCCTTTTTATTTATTTATTTGGTTTTAAAGCCAAGGTTTCGTTGTTAGTCCCAGCTCTCCTGGAACTTTCTCTGTAGACCAGGCTGGCCTCAAACTCAGACATCTGACTCAGATTAAAGTTGTGTGCCACTACTCTTGGCTCCGTCTCTGCCATTTCACCCTCTCTAGGGTCTGGTATGGCAGCCCCTCAGTCCCAGAGCTACAAGAGTGCCTGTCCATGTTTCCCAGGGACACTGTATTGTCAATTCCAGAACCCACAGGTGGTACAGAGAAGTTTCTAGTTATAGTTGGTTGGTGAGGATGGCCGAGAGAGATCCAGGTCCCTGGCTGGAGCACAGCTGCTCTTGGATGAACCATGGAGCATCCTTTGGGGCCACTCCTGGGAGAGAATGGGGTTCCCGGTGGGCCACTGCAGGGATCTCAGGACAGCACTGTGATCAGGGGAACTGCACTACACATCATCCCTGGCTTGGAGCTGAGGCAGGGTTCCTGGGGTAGCACCTGTGGTCCTTACAAGCTGCAAGCCGTCAACAGACTCTCCCTTAGGAAGGCTGCACATAAAGGAGATTTAATCAGGAAGAAAGCATGGGCCTAATGAAGTCTGTCCAGGGAACCAGGATCCTAGCGCCTCCTGCCTCCAGCTCAGCTGCTCTATAATTGGCCTGCATCCTTTGAGTTTGCAGCCAGAGCCCAGCTATGCCTCACACAGTCACTTGCTTTTACAGCTCTCCAGGCTTCCTGGTGTTCATTCTAAGGGAATGGTCATCCACTTCTCTCGCTGTGTACTGTGGATGGACATTGGCTAGGCTTCTTCCACGTGGGCTGAGGGGCTGGCTCACATGACGTCTTTCCTCTCCTCTGGCCATACTGGGAGAATGAAGTCTTTGCCTCTCCCAGGGTACATCTCAGGATGCAAGCCTTGGCTACTGTAACTCAGTGTGAAGCTGGTACCCAAGCTGGGAGAGGTCTGGGGCAATCAGACTGGAGTCAGATGGGATGATGGCCTTTCTGCAGCAGGCTGATGGGATATTGACATGGAGGCTAGCTCCAGCAGCCATAGTGGATGGGACTAACAGAGAAGGCAAGCACAGAGGGTACCCTGGAGACAGCACGGAGCAGGCCCTCTCTCTCCTCACAGCGCTAAACGCGAGGTCAGCCCTGCCTATACTCTCCACTTGGGTTTGTTAGGGAAGCAAGCTCTTGTCCCATCTCAGCTCCTATGGCATGGAGTTCTCAGCCACTCACAGCCCATTCTCACTCTCAGTAGGGTCACTAGAGGAGCTGATCTGGTCATATGTGGGCTGACTGCACAGAGCAGATCCCTGCAGCTGGGGTCCAGCTGCTCTCCTCGGTATCCAGTGGGGCCCACAGTCCCTGGTGCCTCTCCCTCTCAGGATCCCATAAACACATAGCCTCCCATGGCCATCCCCTAAACATGCCGTGTATCCAGAGTCCCATGTTCCCATCCCTTCATTGGGCAGTATGCCCTTAGTCCCTTATGATCTCCACTGTGTCCTAGCAGCAGATGATCATCTCTGTGGGGCACAGCATGGTGCAGAGCCCCAACTCTTTGCCAGTGGGTCTTTGTGCGCCTCTGCCTCTGTAATTCTATGTGTGTTGCCCACCTACCAGGATATCAATCTAGCCCTTGCCAGCTGGATTATAGATATAGGACCTCTAGGGAACAAGGACCTCACCCCTCTTCAGCCTCAAGGGAGCATGGTGACATATTGTATACTTAATAAAAATAGTCTGTAATATCAGAGGACAGAGCCATCTCTCCAGCCTTTTTGTTTTATCTTGAGACAGGGTTTTCTGTGTAACAGTTTCTGTAACTCACAGAGATCCTCCTGCCTCTGCCTCCCAAGTGCTGGGACTAACAGAGTGGTCCACCACTGCCTGGCTTTTAGATCTCTGTCTCCCAAGTGATGGGATTAAAGGTGTGGGTCACCACTCCCTGACCTTCATGGCTTGGCTGTGGGTGATTCTGTCCTCTGTTATTCCAACCTATGTTTTTAATTAAATATACTATATATCACCACAAGGGGGCGCTAGCAAGTCACCTGCTGTCACTTGGCTGCCCCCCAACTCAGCAGTCAGACAACAGTGGGTGACAGCAGAATGTGCTAGCAGGTACCTGGGCAGTCTGTCTGGGCTCTTCCTTCACCTGTCTGGTAGGGTGCTGACTTGAGGTGGTGTCACCCATTTTCTCTAAACTTAGTGACAAAGTGTCACAGCAGTGTCCCTGGAGACACTTCTGGTTTTCTGCTGAGCTGTGGTCTGTCTGCTTTTTCCAACCATTCCTGGCTTCCATTCTCTGAAGGCTCTCAATTGGACCTCGTGGTGCCCTAAGGGAGACCCCAAGAATCCCCTAAGGGAGGCTGGGGACAGGAACATAGCTTCAAATACTCAGGGACTCTTTGTGACCTCATCATAAACTTGAAGCTCCATATTTTTTTCCAGTCTCTCACCTACCTGGCTCAGAGTCCTCAGTTCAAATTCCTGGGGACATTGTCCCTGGACCTCTCTGACACGCTCTTCCTCTGTAATATCTG
The DNA here is from genome assembly GCA_004025045.1 of Sigmodon hispidus. NCBI lineage: Eukaryota > Metazoa > Chordata > Mammalia > Rodentia > Cricetidae > Sigmodon > Sigmodon hispidus. The sequence goes on from PVIH01003934.1 coordinate 123,895, forward strand.
CTGACTTAACTTTTACATTGATGGGAAAGTCTCAGGCCTCCTTCTGAGCCCCTGAAGATGGGAGACACCCAGGGACCAGGATGCTCTCTCCTGCAGTATTTATACCTATAGCAACACAGAGCCTGACAAGGCAGAAACTCAGAAACGTGGCGCACTGAGTGACACATGGCACCGCTCCACCCAAGTCCTTGCTGGGCTCCCAGTGTGAGTTACATACACCATGAGACACAGCAAATGAGCTGTAACAAGCACATAATTATCCTCCAAGGGGCCTGTGTCCCCTTTCTTCCTAACTATATTTGTGCATTATGGGCTTGTAATTAGAACGATTGTGAGTGTCACGGCACAGACCATGCACAGGAGGTGAGCCATAGAAATGACGCTGGAGGGGGGCGCTCAAAATGCTGGGAACGGCAACACAGCTCTGAGACACACACTTTGTTCTAGAAAACTGAAATTGACTTTGATGTTCCTTGAGAGCTTTAATGCATTTTTAATTCACACAGAACCCCACTTGGTAGCTCGTCATGCTCCTTAGAGAGAGTGCATCATGGATAGGTGACACACTGAGAGAGAGCCAAGGGACAGTTTGGGCAGAGTCATTATAAAGGATTCTCTAGCGCTTAAGCCTGTCCCACAGAGCATGGCCATGGGGTGTCTGGAATCTATGTGCACAGAGTGGGATACCAGAACCTGGGCAGCGGTATTTGTGGTCAGAAAGCCCCAACCCCAGGCTGTGCTATGGCCATAGCCCATCATTTCTGCTGGGACTGAGTCTTAAGTTTCAGACGGGGCCTCTGGGCAGTTTAGATGACAGGATCCCATCTGTTCATTTATCCTCATATCCCACTTTAAAGACAAAGAAATTAATGGGCTAGTTACTCACCTAGGAAGCCAAGGACTCCCACTCTAACTGCATCATGCCAGACACATGGGGAGTCAAAACCACCAAGGTGAACTGCTGTCCTACAAAACCTGTGTCAAATACCCTGTGCATGTCACATGGTACAGGAAAGGAGTTGGATCACACAGCTTCACACTGGAGTGACTGATACACGACATCCTCTACTCCTGTGCTCTCCTCTGGGACCTAGACTATCATGGTCCACGGTTTCTCCAGTGTCATTGTGGTGAGTGCTGGGAGATAACACAGCTGTATCACTTTCCCGGGAAAGATGCAAAGATGGACAGCCAGGAGCAGCATCTCTCCCACAGTTCACCAGCAGCATCCTGAGGGTCCTTTAATAATGCAGGAAACAGGTGTTTTCTCACACAGTGTCAGGCAAGTTGAAGCTTCCAGAGGCTTCCTGGGACCTGTGTTCTCTCACATCTGGACTCAGCAGTTATACACCCTGGTTGTGGTGCCCTTCCAGGAAAAGCAGGGATGCTGCGGCAAGCCTGAGCAGCAAATGCAACAGAGAGATTTATGTAGATGTCAACCAGGACTGTCTGCATAAGCATATTTTTTTTTAATCTAGGAAAAAAGGCTTCACTGCAAAGCATTTATTGCACCATTGACACTGGGAAATAATGCAGCTCCAGTGTATCACACATGCTCACTAACCACAGGTTGTGTGGAGTCTGTGCATGCTCATCTATCTGGCCAATAGGTGGGCTTCCCACATGTATTATGTTGCGGTGTGAGCAGCCTCTGGGTGTTGTCCACATCATTTGTGTCTAAGCTGCCCTGTTACCAGAATGTGTCACCATCTTGCATCCCTTGTACATGTCATTGTGTCATTGCTTATCTGGGGTGCCTATTTCTTCCTGTCTTACCCTAAGTGTCACATGGTTGAGCATGGGGCTGTGGGTGATTTCTGTGCATTTCCTTTATATTCTCTCTCTCTCTCTCTCTCTCTCTCTCTCTCTCTCTCTCTCTCTCTCTCTCTCTCTCTGTGTGTGTATGTGTTGTTTTGGGTCCCTGTGTCTTCTTTGGCATGTTCTCACTGTCACATGCAGGTGTGATTCTGTGGGTCACTTCCATGCACTATGATGCTCTGTGACTCTGGCATATAAACTCCCTGCAGTGATGATTAGCATGTCACTTGTATGACTACATCCACGTTCTCTTGGTGACCCAGATGCACTACTCCCATGAATGCTGCCTACAAGTGCTTCCCTATAACACCCCCACTCCTCAAATGGTGTAGGATGAGCAGAGGTGAAGGCTTCAGGGGACCCCAGGATTTTCAGCTCCTTCCAATGGGTCTCTGGTAACTGGAGGAGGCTGACAGCATCACCAAGGCTGGCGTCCCACCTCCTGACATTCTAGACAGTACTCACGTCAGCTCTCAAGAGCTGAGCTCTGAGGTTAAGCTTGCTCTCCCTTCACAGGGACAGCCTGGAAGCCTGCTTGCCTGTGATGAGGCACTCTATGAGGACAGGTCCTGGGTAGAAATGTCCTCTCAGTCGGAACTCTCTATGGACACCAGCCCCAGTGGGCAGACTCTCCCGCCAGCCTTTTTCTCTAGGTCTGACCAGGATAGATGCAGAGAGCCCAGATGGTTAGTGAGGTCTTGGTCCTGGTTTAGGGAACAGCATCCTTTGGGAGCATCAAGTGTTATGGATGGCCAGTGCTTCTCTGCCTCATCCCCAGGATGGCCATAGAAGGGCCCAAGTGAAGAAATGTCCCTTTTGGACAGTCACTTCGCCAATGCCCTCATGCCAATGACAGCTTCATTCGGGAGCCCTTCTGTCTCCTTTCACAAAGGGAAAACTGAGGCTTGAGAGCTAAAACTCAGTTTGGCACAGCCCAGTAACAAGAATAAAAGCTACTATGTCATGTATGTTCAGAAAACAAAGGGAGGGGACGGGGCTGGCTCTCAGAATCAAATCTCTACAAAGCAGGCCTGGCTCTAGCTAGGCTGCGGGGAGAGGGGCAGGCTTTGTGACATGAGCAGAACCTGCTCAGGCCTTTCCCTTCAGCTGTTGCTCTGGCTTCTCAGGCTTTGGCTTCAGGCTGCTGTGGCCACTGCTGTGACAAGATGAGGCTGGTTGTCTTCGCTTCCTCCGAGACCAATTCCTGCCAGCTCTGGGGCAGCTCTGAAGCTCGCTCTTATTGGTAGTGAGTCAACCTCAAGAGCCAGCACACAGCACACAAAACGTGTGAGAACCTTTTCCACTAACCCTAGGGCAAATCACTTCATTTATTGGAATTGGACTGGCTGGACCATGTGTCCATCCTGCACCAATCAGAGCCAAAGCTCAGGCATGGCTCACAGGCCCCTCTTTGGATGCCCACCAAGGTCTCAGGCTCCCAGAGACCCGGTATAAAGATTTTCCTAGAGAAAAAAAAAAAATGATAGTTTTCACAAAACAGATTCTGTTCTGATGGCTGGAAAGTCCTGATTTAGTTAGGGTTTCTATTGCTGTGAAGAGACACTATGACCACAGTAACTCTTGTAAAGGAAAGCATTTAATTGGGGCTGGCATATAGTTCAGAGGTTTAGTCTATTATCATGGTGAAACATGGCAGTATACAGGCAGCATCCTGGAGAAGGAGCTGAGAGTCCTACATCTTGATCTGCAGGCAACACAGTGACACACTTCCTCTAACAAGACCACACCTACTCCATCAAGGCCATGCCTCCTAGTAGTACCATTTCCTATGGGCCAAGCATTCAGATATATACATCTATGGAGGTGGCACACCCATTCAAATCACCACAGTCCCCTACATTCAGGACCCCGGATATTAAGAGAGGACAGAGCCTGGGTACCTGCTTCTCACTCTCAGTCAGCCTCACATTACCAGAGCTCATCATGTTGCCTTCAAACCACCCATATATATCCAGCTCTTGCCTGTTCCTGCAAAGCTGTCGGGGTCCCGGAGACTCAGCAAGGGCATAGCCCTCTTAGAACCCACACGGGTGATGCCCTGCAGAGTGCTGAGTCCCGGATACCTCCTCTCACTACCCACATCCACTATGCATGGACTAGGTTGTGACTGGGTGGCTCCCAAGCCCCGAGTGGCTTTTGAGTTTGTGTCCTAAATGCTTAGCATACAGCCTCGGAAGCTGACAGATCATCCACCACTGAGCTGGGATATCAGAAAGCTGCAGACTATGTGCGTGTGCGCTGGTGTGAAACCCTAGTCCTGGGATTTTCCGCTTCATTCGGGAACCAGAAACACAGCCTAATGACATCGGAAGCTTTGAGACACACACTGAAGGTGGTGGAGTCTCCAGGGAGCAAATGGGATTGTAACAGCTATAGTTCTATGGTGGGGGGAGTGTCACAAGCCTCACGGAAAGATCTGAAGCTTTACAGAGAGAAAGAGCTCAGACCCTATGGCCCCAGGCTCACCACATCAGCCATTAGCCAGCAGGACCTAAAATGTGTCTGCCTGAAAAGGAAGCTAGGAAGTCTCTGTGAGACCCCACGAACACCTGAGTGCCAGTATGCATTTCTCAATCCATATCTGCTGCAGTCTCTTCTGCCTGTACCGGGTGTATCCTTTGGAGAATTGATTCCATTTCGCAGTTAGTCTACTCCTCCTAAAATAAGGGGTTGATGCGTTGAGGGTACATTGTTACTTTTTGGTAGTGAGTGTATCCACTGGAGAATTTATTCCATTTTGCAGTTGGTCTATTCCTCCTAAAATAAGGGGTTGCTGTGTTGAGGGTACATTGTTACTTTTTGATAGTGGGTATATCCCTTGGAGAATTTATTCCACTTTGCAGTTAGTCTACTCCTCCTAAAATAAGGGGTTGCTGTGTTGAGGGTACATTGTTACTCTCTGAGGTTGCAGGTACAGAGACATCTGACTTTTGAGATGTGTTCCCTTCTCTTGGCAATGGAGATGGTGGTGGTCTCGTCCTGCAGTGAACACAAAATCTCCCATCAGTGGAGATGGGCAGGTGGTATGGCTAGGATGTTGTTCTCACTTCCTCTCTGTGGCTGAGATAAAACACTCTGACCTAAAGCAATTTAGGGAAGGAAGAGGTTTATTTGGATTACACTTCCTGGTCACAGTTTGTCACTGAGGAAAATGAAGGCAGGAGCGTAAACAGAAACTCAAAGCAGAAACAACGAAAGAACATTGTTGGCTGGCTTAGTTAATCATGCTTACCCAGCCTTCTCGCATAAACTAGGACCACCTGCCCAGGGGATGACACCACCCAAGTGGGCTGACCCTTCTGCAGGCCAATTTCTCAATGGAGACTTTTTTTTCCCCCTTTAGGCTGTATTAAATTGGCAGTTAAAATTAACTAGGACGAGAGAATGACCTGATGTGGTAGGAGGGGGAAGGGACCTTGAATAAGGATATACAAGGATAGAAAATGTGACTTCTTTATTCATAATAAATAAAAAACAAATTAACTAGGACAGAAATGGATACTGTTTTTCAAAGGACAGATACTTGGAAATCATTATGGCTACTGTCGTCTTTAGCATCTGTTACCAAAGAAGGCATATCTTGTGATGGAAAAGAGGCATGGTCAGCAGGAAAGTGACATGTGTCGTCCTGCATGCCTTTGGCTCTGCTGTTGCTAGGTTCAGCTATCACTCAGTATCTCTCATCTGGGATGTAGGACTGAGATCTGGAAGTCACATGTTGCAGTCTCTTGTGGAAGGATTAGACTTCACCATTTGCATCTGGCATGTCTGATTCATTAATTCTACTGTTTATTCCTTATCCTTTCCAATCATTCTTTGAAAATTTCATGTATATTTCATGTTTGCTTTGAAGACCCCTGGAGAATTTGACAAAGCTCCACCAAGGGAGGGTCTTCAAGATGGCAATGGGTGGGGGATACATATCCCAGGAGAAGAAACCAGGAACTCAAGGTTCAGGGTGGGAATACAGAGTGTGTGTGGGGGGGGATGAGAGCTGCTGCAAGAAAATGGGTAGCAAATGGGCGTGGGCAGAAGTGTTACCAGGAGAAAGCCTTCTGCCTCTGTGGAGATGAAGGAGTAAAGATAAGATCAAGTTTGATTGACAGGTCTATGAAAGAGACTCTGATTTAAAAAAGCATTTTCCTGGACATGGATTGCACATGAGTTTACATGCCAGAAAGGCCCTCAGATGTTCATTTAACCTCATCTATGCTTAGAGAGGCAAATTCATCACCAGTACTTGAAAGCTGGACTTTGTCTTAGAATTCTTATTCCTAATTTTCTTTCCTTCTCTCTTTCTTCTTTTCTGTCTTACTTTCCTTCTCCTCCTCCTCCTCCTCCTCCTCTTCCTCCCCCTCATTCTCCTCCTCCTGTGTATCTTTGGCTGTCCTGGAACTCACTCTGTAGACAGGCCTTGAACTCACAGAGATCCACCTGCCTCTGCCTCCCAAATGCTGGAATTAAAAGTGTGTGCCACCACTTCTGGCCTGTTTCCAATTTTCCTGAACAGCTGGCCTTGTTCTCACTGGTCATCATTGGCAGACATAGACCCTCCCACTCTTCAAAGGGGACCAGCTTGGTCAACATCTGTCCATTGTAGTCTAGAAACCCACATCTGAGGGCATCCTGAGTATCTCACTGCACACAGACTCAAGTTCAGTGATGGACCTTTAGAAGCTGTTGACCTTGGAAAGTTTGGCTTTCGAAGTTAGATGAGATGGACAGAGAAACCCTCTCTAAATCATGGGGCATCTCGTGTAGGGAAATGGAATCAGGACAATCTCCACCTCAACACTATTCCCAGCACTGTGGTAGGTGGAATAATGGTCCCACTACAATTCCCAAAATCTGTGAGCATGTTATCAGTCTGAGCAAAGATACTTTGTGATTAGAGCTGTGGAACTTGAAAAACCTAGGACAGACCAGTGCCACCACATGAATCCTTTTGGGTCAGACAATCACTCCCAGATGGAGCACACCGATGAACCAGAATGAAGAAATAGCTCTGAAGGCAGAGACGACATAAACCACAGTAAATACATGGGCCCAGAAAATTGGTAAAACTTCAACTGGCAACCATTGGGGAAATTCTCCAACAAGCTATGGGCTTCCTCTCAGGTCTCCAGAGAACTAAGCAACTCATTGTCACTTTACCTTGAACTGTGTGACTTTTGTGTCTGATGTCTGATCTATAAAACAGTAAGAAAATACATATACATTCTCTGACCATTGATGTCAGTGATGGTTTTTAAGGCGGCAGTGGGAATCGGATGCTGGAGGTCATGCTTCTCAAAGCAGAGAAAAGTAGCTCTTACCTTGTAGAACCAAGCTGGCTGCCATCCCTGAGGCTGAGTATGTCAGGGGTGGAGCTGACCTTGAGACTGACAGGAGTCAAGTGTGAGAAGGGTATGTCCAAGAAGGACCAGCATAGCAGCCCACAGAGGCTGAACCAGGACCCTGTGAGTCTCCACCCTCCAGGAGCAACACCACCATTTCTAAACAAACGTGGTGGGGGCCCAGCAGTCACACCTCCCGGTATAGGAAGCTCTTGGATCTGCCAGAGTGTGTTCGTTTTCTCTTAAGATGACTGTGTTTTGTGCTTTTCCCTGTCCTGGCTGTGAAAACCATACATCTAAAGATTGATTTTGTTAAGAAAACTGCTCTTTATGATCTGGGCTTTCACACATTCCCAGGCTCTCAGGGGCCATTTATCCTCTCTCTGGCAGGTCTGAGCCACACACTATCACTTACTAAGCAGCGGGGAATTCCTCTCTGTCATCACCGGTTCAGGGGTGAGTCCCAGAACATTGTCTGCACCCTGTAGAGAGAAGCACTGTCCTTTGTGGAGCCCACATGCATTTTGTGATGATATCCTGTGTCCAGGACAAGACCTTGGCTGGATGAGCCGTGGACTTTGACCCCTTTGCCTGAGATACTACCTCATCACAGGCTCCTTCGACTGCACGGGGTCCATGCCTCTCAGGTGTGGAGTGTGAGCAGGAGAACAAGGCTACACTCTGTGAATTAAACTCACCTGGCAGAGATTCAGGAAAGGCAGAAGCAGTGAGATGTGATGAGGTGACATCTGCTCAGCCGGAGTCCCAGCTGGAGGCTAATTTGACTTCATCTAAAATATTTTGAATTCTATTTCCAGATAATTAATGCTTTCTCATCCATGTGTCAAAGCTCAGCTGTGTCCAGCCTCACCATCGGCATCTCCTTGCTTCTGGGAGGGGATGCCACACCCCCTCCTGTGACTGGGCCTTCCTGAGATAATAGTGGGCTAGATGATAGAGGCAGGAGAAGAAATGAGTGGTGTCTGGCATGGAGAGGGGTAGGTCCAGCTGTGAGGGTGCTCTCATGAACGAGGGGTTCCTTGAAGTAAGTAAGCTTTATAAGAGGTTATCTTAAATGAGAAGAGAGAAAGGTGTGCTCCCAGCAGTCCGGAGATGATGGACAGAGACAGAAACAAGATGAAAGATTCAAACACCATAATCCAGCTGGACCCAATAGAACAGGAGCACACTGCCAACAACCATAGGATGTGTGCCCATGTGGGGCTTTGTCCAGGACAGACCTTTGTCCTTGTTCCAAATGATTAACTACACAGAGTGGGACCAAAGCTAGGTAAGGAGGAGAGAAAGAGAAGCAAGATGCATGAACGCACTGAGCCACACACCTACAAGAGCTGTTAGAAGAAGTCCTGGGGGAAATACCTTTAGAATGAAATAAAGAGGAAAAAAATAATAAAAAGACACCAAACTTATGGACCGCAGGAAAAGCCGCTCTGCTGAGTAATGTACGGCTGTGAACAGCAATGTTAAAACAGAGAAAGGTCAAATCCATGATATGACTTTATGCTCTAAAGAAGAGCAAAGTAATTCTAAAACTACTGAGAGAGAGGGAGCAAAGGGCTTGGCAGAGATAAGACCAAAAATAAAAAAAATAAAAAATAAAAAAAAATCAGCCAGTTCAGTAAAACCAAAAGCTGGTTCTTTACTTCCAAACAAATGGGGACTAGAGAAATGGTTCAATGATTAAGAGTATATCCTGCTCCTGAGTTCATTCTCAGCATAGGGGTCTGAGGCCTCACAAGCACATGTCATGCCAGCTCCAAGGGATCTGCCGCCCCCTTCTGGCCTCCTTGGGTACCTGCACTCATGTTCACTCATACAAGCACAATTAAAAAAAATTTTTTTAAAAGAACTGCTAAATCTCTCTATTCTCTCTTTCTTGTTCTCTCACTCTCTCTTTCTCTCTCCCCACCCTAAGTCCCACATTAACAAACTCAGCAATGTTGCAAGAAAGAAGATCACCCCAAAACCCAGCTGTTCATGTACAATCAGCAAAGAGCCATCTAAGGGGCAATTATAAAACAATTCTATTTACTGCAGAAGTTAAAAGGGTAACATGTATACAAATGTATCTCACTCGAACCAAGTAGGAGAAAGATTTACACCTGGAAGGCTCCAAACAAACATCATGAATCTGCTGCTGAACGGCCCACTTCCAAATGATGCACTTTAAAAATTTGAAGTTTTATCTTAAAAAAAAAAAAAAAACACAAAGAAAGGGGAACAATAGCTACTGAAAAGACAGCTGAGGGAAAATGGGAAGTTGAAGTTTGAGCAATTTTAGTTTTCTGTCAGGTGTAAATTAAAAAGAGCCCAGAGTGAGCTGACAGCAGACTCATGAGCCTGTCTCCTTTTCTCAGGAAGGTGAGCCGGAGAAATGAGATATGAAGAGGCAAAATGGATGCACTGACTGAACGCTAATAACCCATAGGCGATGCGTGAAAGGCAGGATTTATGAAACCAGAATATCAATTTTCATGTTAAAAAAAAATAACAAATAGTCTCGCCAGCTCCTGTGATTATCCTAAAATGGACGTTTAAATATTGGGACTGAAATGATAAGAAATGCTGGTTTAGAGAGAGAAGTTATATTAACATAAATAATTATTGAGGCCAGAACTCTATTTCTGAGGGAAGGGGTGTTGTCTGATTAAGGCCTTGCATCCCAGCGCCTCATTCACTGACAGCTCAATGGATTCCCAACCCTGCACCTTTGACTGTTCGTCAGCACCAGGAAGCCGGTAATGATCATACTTACAGAGTCTGTTATGTAGGCCACTCTGAGGGCTACTGAAGAATGCTTGTATTTGACCTTCGCTCAGTGCTCTGGATACCAGTGTCAGCATTTTAGCAAGAGGAAACTGAGGTACAAAAAAAGACTGCATATGCAGTAAGGCTGAATCAAGGATTTACACAGGAATTGCCTCCTCCCCAAGTTGGACCCCTCAACATGAGGGCCACGCTTCAGGGCTCTGAAGCCTAAGTAGCCAGGACGGCAATAATATCAAGGTGACATGGACAAGAGCAGTTTAAACACAATCCTGTTTTGTTTTTTAATCACTTGAATGGCCCCCTTAATCATCCTTAGCCAGTGGCTGAGTGACTAAATGCATAAGGGAGGGGACACAAGGGAGAAATTTGGTGTGGGGAGATGCCCACAGTGACCCTAGAGCCCCAGGTGTCTCTTCCATCCACTTGCCACACTCTGCATCTCTGATCTGTCCATCAACAGAATGGAGGGACTCCAAGCCCTGGCGACATCCTGCTGTAGCCACGGTGTCCCTGCTGAGATAATCCAGACAGCGCCTCCACATCAGGAGGGTAGTGTCATAGGATGGGTCTGCAGCTTCTGTGACAGCAGCTGTGACATTGAGGCCAATGCCCAGCTGCATCTTTTCCGTTTTCTTTCTGGGTGTGCAGATCAGCTCTCCAGCGGGGGAGAGGATTGGCTGTGAGAAATACAGTGTGTTTGCTACCTGCCTCAAGTGGATACATGGCCAGTCCTAGGCTCAGCTCCTTCTACTTCTGGCTCTGACATCTTCCCGGTGCAGGCACACATCTATGGAAGACCCATGAACATTAAAGCTTGTGCTGTTTTCTGGTAGCAGGGGCCTGGGACATGGGCTGAGGAGATGCTGGCCATGCTGGCTGAGGGAGACTCTTCATCTAGTCTGCACATAGGATGTACATAGGCACAGCTGTGTGCCAGTGGCTCAGCCTCATCCCTGAGCCATGCCTTCTGAGCTATCTCTGTTTTGAAGATGCCTGTGGTCGTCAATGGTTGGGATCTGTGCCCTGTGTCTGGGAATAGATAACCTTGCCTGAGGGAGAGGGTAGGGTCTGGCCAGTGTGTGCTACAGTGATTCATAAGAAGGGTCACTGTAGGTCTGGTGAAGAAGCTCTCTCTGAGGAGGTCTAAATGGAGATGTGAGAGAAGAATGATCTAGGCTTGAGGTAGGTGGATCCTGTGTATGATGGACAGAGGTGTGGCAAGGCTGCAGATCTGGAAGAGCAACCAGGCAAGAATAAGTCCCAAGGATCATGCCTCATATTCTCAAGTCCTTGTAGCCCTCCTGAATTCTGTTCTGTGGAGGCCTTTACCTCATTCTGCATCTCACTGTTTTGAAGAGGAGACCATCTCTCCACTTCTCAGTTTCCCTTGCAACCACATTCCACACCTGACTGAGCCTGTCACAGGACACATGCACTACCCATGAGCCTTTGCCCCGATAAAGGATCCATGAAGAAGATGGCCCTGGATGGGATCCCTCTGTGTGGGTAGCAGGGCTGGAGGGATGCTGGGCATTAAGAGAACCCAAGGCTAAAAGATCAAGCTGAATGGCCTTTTGAGAGCAGCCCTTAGAGGGCTGACTGGAACCTCCTTTGTCCCACAGCGGATCTAGAAGCTTCAGTATGCCTACCTGTGCTGCCCAGGGTCAATTTCCCCTGAACCTGTAGGACGTGAACAGTCTGAGTACCCAGGCTACACATGCTTAGTCTGAGCTGCCCTGAAGCCAAGCTGGTGGGTGGGGTGTACATTAAAGTAGGAGACAAAAAGGAGAATGAAGTGTGTCCTGTCTCCCCTCCCCCACAGAATCCATCAGCATTCTGCAGATGGAGGAAAGATCTAGAAGAAGATCTGGGTGAGACAGAAACCACATAGATGGGGCCGAAGAGCAAGATAGTAACTAGAGTAAGAGATCTCAAATCGTGACACACAAGAGAGGCCAATTAGCCGAGACAGGAATTTTATCTTTAATTTGTGTTTTATCCAGACAGCTGGTGACCTGGGAAGATGAGACTACGATTTTAAATATCCGCCTTCCAGATCGTCCCCAGCCAATAGGCTTTGGGGAAGGCAAAGGAAGCAGGAATCAAAGGCAACAGTCTGTCATTGCAGAGCTCCCCTGGGACTCTCTGGTCCAGTGATTTACCATGTTTCTGAGACCCAAGACATTTGTGCTTCTCCCGTTATCACCCCTTACACATCTCTCTCATTCTATGGATGTTTAGGCTCTGGTACCTCTTGATACGTTGAGTCCAATTTAGCTGATGCTGGTGTCATCCTTCTCTTCCAGGGGCATCTGGGTGGGAAGGGCTAAGTCAGGCAAGCCAACCGTTACTAGTGTGTACATGCTAAGCTATTGATGACACATACGTGCTGATTCCTCTTTACAGTATGGCATACAGGTGTGTCTTTAAAATTCGGAATATGCAAGCATTCCCTTTTGGTCCCTCCTATCCTCTGTCAAGATGGGTGTATCTTAGAATATGTTCTCTGATGCTGGGTACCGTGGGCTCAGAAAGAATGAAGAATAGGACCAGATACATCCACACACCCATCCCTGAGCAAAGGCCTCAGATATACCCTAATGCACATCATATAAATAAATGTGGAAACACTCCATCTACACAGTAAGTTGGGGAGACCTCACCCACTTACTTTCTGTCCCATATATCCAGAGTTGCTGGACAAAGCCAACCTGATGAACCAGCCACTCACCCTTGAGGGGGAAAAAAACCATTGGATGGAACTCCCATGAGGCAGCAAGGTCCTGTGGAAAATGAATTCTGTGATGACTGACAGCCTGGGCCAAATGAACTTCTCCCCAGCCTCTTTCAGGTCAGGGAGTATTTCAGGGCTCAAAGCGGTGAAGGACAGTACAACAATGAGGATCAATTGCTGATGGTTTTTTACTTAGGCTGTTATTTGACAAGCTTGGCCTCTGGGCAGTATGCCTCTGGCAGTGGACACCTGTGGCCCCCAGGAACAGAACAAGCCGGATGCACTGTGATCCCAGTTTGGTACGAGGTAGAATCTGCCCTTTGGGCCTGGCACAGAGACAGTGGAGACATCAACATGTATCTGTGATCCAGCCACAAATGCCGATTTGTACCCAGGCCAAGTCAGTCCTGCTAATCCATTTCAAAGGAAGAAAATCACATTTGTGGGACAGTGATTGAACAGTAATTGCACTTGAAATTATAATTCCATAAAATCTCTTTACTTGTGCTGAGGCTGGAAATGCGGGGCCTGGCTCCCTGCACTGCTCCGCTTGACCTCAGGAGGAGCACCGGTCCTCAGAGGCTCTGCCCTCTTCAGGCTGTAAGGTTTGGTCAGATATAAGGTTTGCCTGTCCCCAACTGTTTGCTCCTAGACTCTCCCCTCCCCAGTTTCTGAGGCAACACAGATCTGCACCACACAGCCTCTTGCTAGATTATCTTGGAGGCCCTGGGGACATGCCATGCAAAGGTTCAGGTGACAGGGACTGCCCAAGGTATGGCTGGGAAGTGAGGATATTGCAGCAGCCGCATCCTCTTCAGCTCTTTAAGGGAGATGTGTTTGTACAGATGCATGGCTAAGATTGTTGTCTGAGCATGCATCTCCATGTAAGTAAGGACAATTTCTAAAATAAAAACATAATAGAATAAAACAATGGTCCCCTTTCTGGAAGCACCAGGCCTCTCACCTAGTGTGATATTCATTTGTAATTTTAAGTCACCTCCTCACTAGCTCACTGGAGACAATATTTCAACAGGAGTCTAATTTCTACCCAGCACCTGGTAACAGCAGCGACTCATTGATGATCTTCACCAGCATGCTGATCAGTCTATAAATAGACCTGCTCCGTGCTTGGATCAGAGAATGCCCTTGACATAGCTGGTGAAGCTGGGTTCTTGACTTAAGAGGGTGATGTTGTCCTCAGGAGGCAGCCACTTCCCCAGAGTCCAGGAACACAGGGATGCCACTGCCTGTCCCAGGGGAGTAACACATCCCAGACCCTCTTCTTCAGGGAAGAAAGAATAGACAGACAGTGTACCCCAGGTATAGTTTTTGATCAAGGACTTGCAATGGATCCCTTAACAACTGGTATGTTAGTCATGGTCCGACCACAGAGGGGAAAAGGATCAGCAGGTTGCAGGAATTTAGTGCTCACTGTGCACCAGATGCTGCCAAAGTGTGTTGCCCATCATTGATGCAGTAGTCATAGTAACCCCATGGCACAGATGTGATGGTCATCTTCACGCTGCAAAGATGGATGTTGAGCTTAGCATTAATGGGAAGTGAAACTATGACTGCCCAAGCCCCCCACATGGCCTGGGTATCATTTTGGCTTGTGTTCCAGAGCAGCTAGCCTGTGTTCATAGATGGTGAGTCTTTGCTCTATACGCTACAATCTTGGAAAAGACACAAATAGCAATGTTGGTGAAGATGAGAATGAGGTTGAAGAGGGAACAAAAGACTCTAAACTCTTCCTCTCTGACCTGAACATCTACCAGCATGATCAGCATCATCATTGCTGTCCCTCTCATCATCATCATCATGATGTCATTGTCTATCTTCTTCATCGACATCACTTGAATTGTCGTTACAGCCCTTGCCATTCTAGTCACCATGGTCCTCATCTTCATTGTCATAGAACTCCTTATTGACATCCCCACCACCAGACGCATCTTTGTTATCATCACCACTATCATCAGCAGCATCCAAGCCACTGTCATCATCGTTCATTGTCATCGTTAATTCAGTATCATCAGCAGCATCAGAACCATCACCAGCTGTAGCGGTATCTCCATCCTTGTTATTGTCATCATTGCTATTATTGTCAGTATATTTACCATTACATTCTTAACGTTGACATCACTCACCATCAGCACCATTACCCCCATCATTGCTGGCACTATTACTATTGCGTAATCTTCCTTATCATCATTAATTCCTTATTATCAACAGGATCATAACAGTCACCACTACCAGTGTAATCATCGTCAGCATCTTCTTCAGCCTAGTCCCCATTTTCCTCACCATCACCATCTGTCCAGCCTACTGTGGATGGTGCCACCCCTTGGAAAGTGGTCCTGAGGTGTATAAGAGAGCAACCTGACCAGGTGAGTAGGCGCAAACCAGTAGACAGCACTCTTCTATAGTCCTTGCTTCAGTTGATGGCTCTAGGATCCTGTCTTCAGTTCCTACCCTCACTTCCCTTCATGATGGACTATAATAAGGACATCTAAGCTGAAGTAAAATTCTTTCCTCCACAAGTTGCTTTTGGTCATGGTTCTTTTTTTTTTTTTAAGATTTATTTATTCATTATGTATACATGCCAGAAGAGGGCACTGGATCATACCGAATTGTAAATGGTTTTAAGCCACCATATGATTGCTGGGAATTGAACTCAGGACCTCTGGAAGAGCAGCCAGTGCTCTTAACCTCTGAGCCATCTCTCCAGCCAGGTCTTGGTGCTTTATCACAACAATAGGAAGCACAACTAAGGCATCATCCTTGTTATTGTCATTAGTATCTTTATTTTTCCCATGTTCCTAGTCACCATCATCCTCAACACCTCACCATTATCTTAATCATCATCATAATCACCTTCATGCCACTGTTGCCCAAAATACCATCACCATTTCTGTCATTGAATGTGGTACCTAACATATACCAGCACCTGATCTATATTCTTTCCATTGGTCACTTCTCTGTTGTCATCATCGTTTTAAGGATGAAGGAACAGAGTCACAAGAAGGTTCAGAGATTTCCCCATGGTGCCCAGGTCTCAGATCCATTGTCTGATCCCACAGTCCATGTTCTTGATCAGTGGTGCTGCCCACACCTACCTGGTCTGCTTGGACAGTCTCACTCCTCAACACTACAGTTGCACCATCACCTAATCAGGGTCAAACCTTCTCTGTGTTATGATGCTCTTGTTCCCAGGCAGCACCTCCCCCAACTGGAGGCCTCAACTGTTGTCACCCTAGCTGTCACTGATTCGCTCCAGGATCCACCCTTCCAATCTCATGGGTGACACACCTCAAATCCAAAACATCTTCCAGGATGGTCTGGACATAGCCTGTTATTATGTTGGACATGATTCTGATGATAGATCACAAGGACAGGGTAGGGCAAATAAAATGACAAGGAATCTTTGCCGTCTCGAATACCTCACATCCTTACATCACAGCCCAGAGTAACCTAATGACCGTGACATCATCCCCATCTTTCCACCCTCCTGCTGCTCCTCGCTAGAGTCCCAGATCTGAATGTGAGCATGGGCTGTGTGGACAGCGGGGAGATACCAACTGTGAATGAAACAAATTGGAGCAGAGTGGGTCTGTCCTCGCAGCCCTGCTGACACCCGCTACCAAAGGACTCACCCTTGATTTGATCTGTGCTGGTGACACTGTCTTTCCCCATAGAAGATCTGTCCTCTGAAGCTGTAGTTTTCCCGCTGACAGAGAGCAGGACATGGAGTCAGAACAGCTTAGTTAATAGTCAGCCTGGGCTTCCGTAGTGACAGCTGAAAGA
Organism: Sigmodon hispidus; assembly: GCA_004025045.1. Taxonomy (NCBI): domain Eukaryota; kingdom Metazoa; phylum Chordata; class Mammalia; order Rodentia; family Cricetidae; genus Sigmodon; species Sigmodon hispidus. Next base: position 140,395 of record PVIH01003934.1, read on the forward strand.
GAAAAGCTGTTCCCCTGGGAGTCACGACTCAGCTGTGGGCATTCTGGCAGGAGTGACATGCCAGCCCTGGAGGGGGACAATGGCTCTCCTCTGGCCAGTGTGAAGAGCCAAGGCTCACAATGCTGGCCTCGAGCTGGCCACGACCATGCTCTGATTATAGGATCTGCCCGCTGGTTCTTACCCCAGCGTCAGCTTGTCTTTGCTCAGTTTGGAGATGAAGAAACTGAGTCACAGCAGTGATACACTCACTCACTTGTCCAAGGACACAAACCAGAGGGTAATTACTAGCTTTATCCTCACTCATTAGCTAATACTAATCCTAGTATTAACATCTCACTCATAATCATCACTACAATTAGCAACAATGCCAGCACTATCCTTGTATCACCACCACCACCATCATCTTCATCATCATCATGACCATGATCACCCTCCTTATTACCAATTGCCATCACCATCACCCCCACCAGCAGCAGTAGCACATCCATCCAATGCTTTCTTCTTTCTTTCTTTAGAAATGACTGTTTTTCTTTTTATGTGTCATTGATTTCTTTGAAATAGTGCAATAATTTTCCTTTGTGGTTTGCTTGTCTTATTTCCCCATTTAAAAAGACACGCACTAGTCAGATACTTACAAAGACAATGCGCTTAGTTACTGTGGAATTAAAATGGAATCACTATTTGGATGAGAAGAATAAAAGGCTGGTCATTTGGTTCGCTAGTAATATTTTGACAGCCCTTTTTTTCAGTGTTATCTTTGTGTAAAATCATGTCATTTTCTTGGGCCAACACAGAATAGAATAGCAAAGAAGAATTCCTAACTAGTATTGTGATGTGTGACTTTGGTACCCATATACATCGTTTTCACTAGACATGTCCTCACATGGCTTGCTCATGACTATGTACCATACATGGATCATGATATGAAGTGTTCATCCACCACCCACCCATGCTCTGTGCTGGTCAGTAGACAACCCTGTCTCAATGCCCCCTTCTCCATTCGAACCCCACCACTTCTAGAACAATTAGCTCACAATCTTTATTATACAGGACAGTGATCCTCAACCTGTGTGTTGTAACCCCTTTGGGAGGGGGTCACATGTCAGATATCCTGATTACCAGATTTACATTACAATTTATAACAGTAACAAAGCTGCAGCTATGACGTACCAACGAAATCATTTTATGGTTGGGGGTCAGCACAACGTGAACAACTGTATTAAATGATCGCGGTAACAGGAAGGTTAAGAATCACTGATCCAGCAGAGTCAGGTTCTCTGGGATCCCTCTCCTCATAGGAGTCTTTGTTAAGTCTGTGAAAGGTCTCAGTCACTCCTTTATCACACACGTCCTGAGGATTTAGCTGCTGCAGAATCCAGGCCAAGTACTAGGGACCCAGGACACCTACTTGTAACTACTAAAGTAGTTACAGGGATCCAGGTTTCACCAGCCTATTGGATCCTCACACCTCATAAGGTGCCATGTGTCCTGTTCCCTATTGAGACACAAAGCAGCTGAAATAGCAGATGTACAGGGGTACATGGTAATTCCAGTCTCCACTCCAGCATCTGATCCAGAACTGAGCTGCAAGGAAGCCACACTGAATTACAAGACCCTGCACCTGTCTCTGCCTGTCCCTTGAGGCTGAGATCAAAGCAATGGCTTCCTGATCCCAGTTGTTCTGTGTCTGGGCCTAAGCAGTGTCTCTGAGTCGGATTTAGTCCTTGCACACTGGTTTTGGTGTACCTCTTCACACCACGGTCTTAGGTCTTCTTTCAGAAAGGCTTCTCAGCTCTGTCCTCAGCCAAGCTTCTCTTCATAAATAAAAGGGCCTATAGCATCTCCAGATCTCACATGTGCTCTGATTATGGTATGGAGGAAGCCTGCATGACTTAGTTCACGCATTCCCAGAAATCATCACTATGTATGACCACACATTCATCCCTACACCATCCTTAGCAATCAGGAAACCCCTTTGGAATCAGAGTCTCATTTATTTTATTCTGGTTTTCGCTCTGCCATAGGAAGCAGTATAAAGAAGATATGAAGAGGTGCTAGGGAGATCGCTCAGTGGTTAAGACTACTTCCTGCTCCTCCAAGGGACCCAAGTTAAGTTCCCAGAATTCACAACTGCCTACAACTCCAGCCCCAAGGGATCCAGTGCCTTCTCCTGGTCTCTGCATCGACCTGTACATGCATCTGTTCATATACATGCATAGACACACCAACATACATAAGTAAAACAACAAATGAGAATTTTTAAAAGGTGAAAAGATGGGGATCTGAGTGTGGGGTCCCTGAAAATGCTGTGTCCCAGTGAGGCAGGAAGAAAATTCAGTTCAACATGACTTACTTAGCTGGTGTTGGTTTAAATTTCTAGAGTCTGACTCTGAGCAGTTTATTTTTGATATATTTAAGCATAGTGCAACTTTGGGGAAAAAATTTCTTTGTGACAGTTGTCACAACAAAGTTTAAGGCATTGCTACATCAAAACATCTTTAGAAAGTGCATGTCTTTTGCAAAGTACCTGTGACTTCTTCCCCCCTATTTTAAATCTTTTTAGAGAATCTGAATATTCTTCCCAATTATTTTATCAGTTACACTTGTATAGCTCCTATTAAATAATTGGTTTGTGACTAATTTAGTGTAAATGTGACTTTTTGTCATTGTAATAGTTAGAAACATTAAATAAATATTTTGCATAAAAAAAAGAATGGGTTCTAATGACAGTGCTCAGGATAAGGATCTAGGGAAGGAGGGTCTGGAATAAACATAATAGTAAACTTTTTTTTTTAAAGCTTTATTTATTTATTTATTTGCCTTGGTGTTTGCCTGGAACTGGAACTACAGACAGTTGTTAGCTGCCATGTGGGTGCTGGGAATCGAACCCGGGTCCTCTGGAAGAGCAGAGGGTGCTCTTAACCGCTGAGCCATCTCTCCAGCCCCAATAGTAAACTTTTTGTGCATGGGACCTCTTTCATAAGAATAGGCTCTATTGACTGAGAAATAATGCTTAGGAGTCTAGGATAAACATAATAGTCTGGGGAATTCAGGTGAAGCCTGGCCCTACATATAGCACAGATCATCAGGTTGTTAAATACATCCATTTCAAGATTTCTGGGCAGAAACAGATATAAATCCCTTTCTTGAAGGGCAAAGTCTGTATGTTTAACAGTTCTGATTACACTAGTTCTATCTGTCAGCACAGGGACTTTATGTCCTCTACATCTAAAGAGATGGAAAATCATTTTTGTAATTGGATGAGAACCTGAGTTTGAGTCTCAGCACCTATATGAAAAGCCAGGCCTGGTGGTGCCCAGTTGTGATCCTAGCACTGAGGAGATACAGACAGGCCTTTGGGTCTTTCTGGTAAGACAGGCTAGCCTACTCAGTAAGTCAATGAAAGACCCTAACTCAAAAAATAAGAAATATGAATTCTGTGGGATGGTTCCTGTGCCTAATCTCTTACTTCTACATGTACACACATATGCAAAGATATAAATAAGTGATTTTTAAAAAGAAACAATATCCCTGTTCTAGGACCAAGGACAGAAAGCATAGGCCAGGAATCTGAGTACTGAGATACAAGGATCATTTGTTACACAACAGGACCCCACACATCCCACCTAGCTGCCACATACACACAGTACCATCTGCTTGGACTGGATGTGACTCAGTCCTGACTTCTCCTGTCTCAGGACCACTGGGAGTCACCCCCCAACACCTGCTGACTGAGGGTGTCCATGCCCTGCAGGCCTCACTCTGCCCATCCCCCAGTCCTGGCATTGGCTTGCCCACTTGGGCCTAGGTGGCTCCACTTCCTGTAAATCCCTAGGATACCTATCCCCAATGACCACCATCTGTGCCTGCTCTGATCCATGGGCATTAACCTGAGCTGACCAGTCCTCTCAGGCTCTGCGCTGGTGTGGGATGGAAGATGTATGTCTGCTTTAAGCAAAGGAGCCAGAGAGCAAAGCTTGCCGGAGGCAGCCCAGGAAGAGAGCAAATCTCTTTGACTGTTGTTCAAATTCAGTTTTCCTCCAATTGAGGAAATGTTCACATTCTGTCTGCCACAATGTTCCCTGGTCAGAAAGGCCACCGATCTTGTTCTGCTCTGGTCAGACATGTGAGCCCAGATACTCCAAGACAATGCCCCTCCCTGCTTGGTTACCGGTAATCTCCATCTGACCTGATTTGACGCTAAAGAGAGGGCCCTAAGGCTCAGAGGGTGACGGAGCCCATTTTCCCTCCAGACTCTCTACCTCTTCAGAAGTCCCCTGGACACACTTGGTATACTCCCTGCCCCTTGGTTACACTCCTTCGTGGTCTCTGTGTTACACACACAAGGTAACAAAGAGGTCAGAAAGAAATGTTCAGAGATGTTATCTTTATATGTTATCAGCCAGCCACAGACTGCCCCCATCCCACCCCTTCACTGTCCAGGAGATACTTGTCCTGGCCAACACCTGCTTGTGGGGCCACATTGTGATTATTTGGGAGTGTTGTGGTTTGGAGATGAAACAAAGACTTATTGTTAAACATTTGGTCCCGGGGTAGATGTTATCATCGAGGTCATGAGTCACAGGAATCTGGACCTGATCATTGGGCTGATCCATTGGTGGGATCATATCCGACAGCCTTAGGGACCTGGTGGAAGCCAAGGGGTGGGGTCTACTTGGGAACACAGTCACTGGGGTGTGCTTTAGAGGGGACATCTTGTCCTTGGACTGTCTGTCCTTATTTCTCTTTTTCCTGGCTGTTTTGAGGTGAACAACCTCCTGTCACATACTCTACCATGATGCTCTTCTTACCACAGGCCCAAAACCATGAGCTAGTCCACTGGGTACTGAAGCCTGAAGCTATGAGCCAAACCCTCCTGCCCTACTTATGAAGTGTCCTTCTCAGACATTTGTGACGTCAGCACAGACTGACAAACACAGGGTTAAGTTCATTTCCCATCATCCTATGCAGTCCCTCACTGGGTGTTCTGGGGCCTAGATTCTGTCCATCTCCAGGTCCAGGCAGTGATGGAGAAGTGATGGTGGCCTGACCAGCCAACGCTCATCCTATGGATTCTGGGACTCCATGGCTGGAGGACCAGATGGATGACAGATCATCAGCTGGGCCTGGGCTAGAAGTTCTGAGCTATGACATACACCCCTGCCCACACTTTTGGGTCCCCATGTTCTGGATTTTTCCTCCAGTCACCAGAGGTCCCCAAATCCTGCCAGCTCAGGTTGTAGCAGTGTCCACTTCTAAGTTAGTTCAGGCTAGCTCCTCGTGTCACTGATATGCCTCCAAACCAAGGGCACAATTCCCTTGAACACTGCATTTAGTCTATCCTGGAAGGGTAGAAAGGCCTAAGATGGCTTTGTCCAGCTCCCTGGGGACATGTTGGGGACTGGGAAAAGCTGACTGTGTGATGGAGAAAGGGGCCTGGTCGGGGCTGGTGCTGAAGATGGCTATTGCTAATATGAGCCTTGGGTCTCTGAAGCAGTGTTGAGCTGTTTTGAGGCCTGACTCTGTTCATTTAAATTAACTGAACCATAAATCATGCTCGTCACATTCTGGTCCCTTCAGTCCTATTGATGTCTGCTGGAGTTTTTAATATAACTATGCAGGGTGTCACACAACACTCCTGGACAGTTAGCTGGTATGACAGCCTCCACACCTACCTGTGCTCCTGAGGAGGAGGATTCAGGTATCTGCTGATGTCACTGGGACAATTTGGCCCCTTGACAGCCATCATGAGAGAAAGGTTAACATCAGCAACAGGATAAATGAGCAGCTTGAGGAAGGATGAATATGGACTGATACGGCAGCACCACAAAGAGGATGCTGCTACCAGGTCTCTCGCCATCCTGAGTAGATGCTGGACCAGCTCTGTTCCCTCTTCTTCCTGCCCAGGATAGTGGCTTCCCACCTCTTCTAAGACTTGTGTATGTTGAGCCCCACCAGGATCCATGTCCCTGTGGCCTCTGGGTATGACTTTCCTCAGTCACCTCTTGCTCCACTTGATCCATCTAGATCTGTCTACCCAAAGCCTGCCATACCTTTGTCTCACCTCTCTAATCCAAGGAGACAGAGACACTAATCACCTACCACAGACACACAGAGCCCCTCACTGAGACCAGAGCTTCCTCCAGCAGCCAGGCTGGCCCCATATCCTGCCTCTACCATCAATCACATCCCTCATCCGAATATCATCTTTCCTATTCCCCAGCCTCAACCTCAACCTCTTATCCACTCAATTCTTCCCTGTAGGGGGAGACTTTCCCTTGACTCTACCTTCAGGTGTGTCTTTAGTCCTTAATTTTTTTTTTTTACAGTTTGTTTTATTAAATTTATTTTCACTCAGCAGATATTGTGAGTCTCATAAATGACATCATTCCCCTGCATCCCCTGATCTGATGGTGGCTTTGGGTTCTCTCTACATTGTACGACTATCTTAATAGATTGTAAACACATCCCAAACTCGGTTACATGCTCTTTAAACATCGCACTATGCTCCCATCCTCTTCATCACCTTCTCATGCCTTCTTCTCCCCTACTCATTTACAGGATATACCTTCTGCCTCTCTCTGCTCTTGGTAACCCTTTTACCATGTGCATTTAATTGATTGCACTTTAAATGAATTAATGTTTCCACCTCCGTTCTAGATTATAGTGATTAATTCAGATCTTTGCCTGGGCTGATGGGCTGATAATACATGGCCTGTTTCCTTCATTTTATTTTTAAACTTCTCTGTTGATATTATTATTCATCAGGGGCTGCGTAGCACTACCCTAGCACACCGTCTTTTTAAAGAGACTGGCTTCCTTTCCATGTCACTCCTTACTCAGCTTGCCTCTTTGCAGCGTCTGTCCTGGGAGATATTCTGGTGGCAAGGGGCTCTGGAGTTAATTTCCCATTCTTTTCTAGATCTTCAAGCATCCTGCAATCTTTATTCAGCATCCCTGTGAAACACCTCCCACCCTCTTCTGTTTCTCTTGCATCTGTGCAGCCATCTGCTGGTTGCCTGCTGGTGCCAAAATCCTCCCCAGAGGCTATCTGTGGTCCAGCCTACCAGGGCCTGTGTCCTCCTGGGCCTGTAGGGCTTTTGGCCTGATTTTTGTGTATAGTGAGTCTGGGGACTGTGTAGAGAAGCTACTATTCTCAACCCTGTGACCTCTCTGCCTGTGATGACACTTGATAAAACAAAAATGTCCCCATTAAGTCTTAGAGTGTCCCCATACATGTCTCTGGCTCTTCCTGGCTCCCTAAGAAAGATCCTGGTGGCACTATTTTCAACTGTGACCTGGGAAGGTACATGCTGGGGCCTGTAAATTTCAGGGCACTCCTTGGGTGATTCACCCTGAATGAGCTCATTCCTGCTTGAGTGTCTCAGAACTATGGTGTGGAAATACATCTTAGGAGACTCAAAAGAAACACAATCCTCATGATTGTGCTCCCCTATGCACTGCTGTGTGCTGCTTCAGCTCAGCTCTGGTAGCCAGACATAACTAGCTTTTTCACTCAGCCATCTGAGGCTTGTCCAGACATCATCCTCAGTGTAAGCACCTCCAGGCATAAGAAGCTAGTGTCCTGCAACACCCCCCCCCCACTTCTAATGGCCATAATGGCTCTTTCCAACCCTTTGAGGTGGAAGAGTGACCAGATTCCTACTTTATATAAAAGAAAAAGCCAAAAATTGAGCCATAAAATCCTACCAATCCCTGAGTTTGCTCCAAGATCAGGCCACAGCATCCCTCCAATCCCAGGCCATCCTGGAAAACTCCACCCCACCCCACCTCCCAAGAAACCCTATATAAAGTCTACTTTCTGCTCAGATTTCTGTTGCTTGACTCCAGAGCAGAGGCAGCCACCCTCTCCTGTGTCTTTCCCAATAAATCTGTTGTGTGAGGTTTGTTGTGCAGTGTGACTCTGTGGTACTCCTTGGTTCCAGAATACCTTTCCCTTCAGAACTCTAACACTTAACACCCGGAGGATCAGCAACTCTAGGCTAAACAGGGCATATAAGTAGCTGGATCTTTCATGTGGGGAAGCTCTTGACCTCTGAGCATCCTGAGATCCAGGGATCAAGCACCAGATCCAACAGCTGCTGAGATGACATTGATAAAATGCTACCTGTCATTGTGAGAGGTCTCAATGGCAGTAGCCAGACTTGTCCCACCAGCCTACACAGGCTGCCATCCTGTGGTGAGCTGTCTCCATCATAACTCTGAGGGATGGTCTCCCTCATCTTTCTCTGATGAGGACAACCGTGATCAGGGTACTTGCAAAAAGCAATTAATTTTGATAATGACAATATCTGGTCCATGTCTAAAAAGAAATGTCCTCTCACCAGGGACCTACGTTTCCTTTTAACCAGACGCAGGCCTGAGCCTTCTGCTCTGTGAAATGACCCTCATACTGGTATTTGCCATGACAGACTCTAGTGCCAAGAAAGAAAGAAAACTTCTTTCTACTCTGCTTGTGTCCTGGCTCCTTATCCACAGAGTTTCTACCATGAGCTTCTCAGCATAGAGCCAGTGCTGATCTCAAGGAGACATATAACATAAGCCTGGACTCTTGGCTCTGGAGTCTAAACAGATCAATGAATTCCCGCCTTGCTTTGGAGATGCGGGGACATGGGACAACCAACCAGGGTACATAACAGCTGCAGAGTACTGATGACAGAATTTGAGCAAAGCTGAGACTGATGCCGGGGGTTGCCCCTGAGTTCATCTTTCTTCCAGGTCACAGGGTTGGACTCCATGATTTTATTTCCCAGCCTGCCTTGCAGGTAGTCATGTGATCTGAGCATCTGGTGGATGTGGCAGAAAGAAACATGTCATGCTTCTCCCCACATCCCTGCTGACCCTGGGAAGTGTCTATGACTGGTATAGCAGCCACAGTCCGGCTCTGAGGGACACACGGGGCTGAGCCTTCCTGTGGACTTGAACCTATTTGGGCTGCTTCTGAGAGCCACACATGTCTTCTTCACCATCATGACACCAGATCCTGGCATCCAGGTGTTTTAGAAGTTTACAGTAGGAGCCTAGGAGGGATGTGGATGGTCATTGCCTGGGGCAGAAGATTAAGTAGCTGGCAGAGGCAGTGGGAGCCCTCATAGGTAGGCTTTGCATGTCCTATGCTACCTGTCAACTCTGTCCCCTCCTAGAAGAAGAACTGCCTGGCTGATGGCCCCTCTCCTCTCTGAGGGACCTTTAATGGCTGCAGACCTTCTTGCCCTGTCCCCGGGTCTCCTTCCTTATGTCTCCTGTACTGCTGGCTTCACCTACTCTCATCATTTCCACATTGTAGGATGGGGAATCAGCCTGGGACCTAGGGAGATACTGTAGACTGGAGCTGTGGTCCCCAGATTCCCTGGCCTGATTGTAGACACACTAAGTGCTCCCTGCACCTGGGTCCTTGATCTGTGAACACACTAAGTGCTCTCTGCACCTGGGTCCTTGATCTGTG